>PVIC010056332.1:0-10975 GCA_004025085.1 Thryonomys swinderianus
AAAAAAATACAGAGATGATGAGTCTTTCAAAGTGAGTTTCCTCTAGCTGAGCACAAAGGAAGTTCAGAGATGTTCAAAGCACAGGAAGAATTTGATGCACCATTGCTGCTACAGAGGTGGGATGTGTCATGTTTAAGGAACTGAGCGTGAGCTTTGGCTGACAACCAGGAAAAGGTCTCAGTCTTACCACTCAAGAGAATATGTTCTGCCTGAATGGTCTAGGAAATATAGTCTTTCCTTGAGCCTCTAGCCCAGCCATGCCAACATCTGGATTTCACCTATGTTGGAGTCTGAGCCAGGGATCGAGCCAAGAAGGATCACAATTTTTACCTACAGATAAGAAAATAGGTGGGCATTCTTTTTGGCTACTAGGAGTTTAGATCTTCCCCCTCCCCTGTTTCTGTCAGTATTATATTCTTAGTGCTTAGAATTATTGCTGACATACGAGCATTTTGGAAATATTCCAATTTACCTTCCACATTAAACACGATGAGTTTTGTGGACTTGTTTACTTCTGTATTCTCACTCTCTTTTAGCTGTAAACTCACCTAAGCGAAGGAGTGAGGCTTACAACTTTTGGGATTCTAAGAATTTCCCATAATCTCTGAGAAAATTATATTAAAAATATAAAAGGTTTTAGTGATCCACTCACAAATGTTTTAGTTTTCTAAGGATGAATTGATTACCAGACACTGAATTTTTAATTCAATGCATGTTTTAGTGCACTTTATGTGACACAAATTAATTTACAACAGAGGCAGGACACCTATTTCTACAGTAATTAGTCATGGTCAGGTCTTAATCATCTACTTTAACATGAAAACAGCAGGCATATAAAGATGTCTACTGTGGCATTTTTGAATGGTATTCTTTCTAAATTGCTAATGACTCAATAAAAATCAGACTATCCAGTATATAGATTTTAGCAAAAATATTTTCAATTAATGGTACACTTTTTAAAATATATCTAAACTTTTGAGCGTTCTATACTGCTTGCAAACACTGCAGGGTGCTTTTATCTCTCCTTCATGTAGACATGAAAAAAGTGAGCTTCAGCGATATTTAATTAACTCAAGGTCAGAAAAACTGAATATGTCAGTCTGAGATTCAAGCACTACTGGAAATCCTCATTCTTTTCTATTCTACCACAGTGCAACCACAGATGCTGTTGTAGGTTTGATGAATTTGGAACCATTATCCATTTATAAAACTACTTATGCATATCTCAATATTTGCACATTTATAATAGATATTCTGGCTGAACCAAATATTTTAATCTTCCCTGAGAAAAATTCTATCTTGCAGACTGTATCAGAACAAGAAGGTTGTGTGAGTTATGAAAGGATGAGTTGAATTTGCAAAGCAAGTGAAGAAGTATGTTAACTTTGGTCTACAAGAAAATTACCATCAAGTAGTTAATTTTTGATGAGTTAACATTGCCCATTTTTCTCTCTCTCTCTTGCTCCTCCCTTCTTCTTCCATCTTTTCTTTCCTGTCCTTCTGCTTCTCTTTCACATTCATTCATGGAAAGTATGCCTGGCACAGGGTTCCATGTAAATTCAATGTCCCTATAGTTTGGAAGGTTTATAAACAATTTTAAGGAGATACATCGATAGCTGAGATTTGAAAATGAGAAGTCATTAGCCTTAGGAAGTTCAGTTCAGAGGAAGCACTAATAAAAGCCGAGAAATATTCAAGCAGGAAATTTCAGTTTGTTTGCTTTTTGAGTTGAAAGACATGCACTGCTTTTGGATAATGAATTAGATTGTTGAGGGAAAGAGAAACATAGAGAAACTCAAAAGGAGGATAAATGTGTACTTTCAGTGCCTTCTGGGTCACATTACTAAAACTGAAATTTATGTAGTGTCACTGAAGGGAATGCTGTAATTGGCTTTTTAAATTGCCCATGCATTCATCGAAGGCCTGCTGCAAGCTGCATGTGCCAGGAGCTGGCACATGAGTGAGAAGCTACAGACCTCAATGAATTCTCTGTCAACATCCTTCCCCTCATGGAGCTTATTATCTGGATTGATGTCTTTGAAAGGACATTTTGATGTAACATAAATAATAAATTGTATCAATATGAAGGAGTGGACACAGAGCCTGAGCAAAACATAGACAGGGAAGATTGCCAGAGCCAGGGAGTTGGAATTTAGCAACAAGGATGTCATTGATGCCAAAGACGGGAATATAATGGACAAAGGAGGTGCTTCAACTCAACTTCTTTTCTGTAAAGAAGGGATGAGGGGAGACTTGTCCTGTATTTTCTCATTCCTATATTTCCAGCTTTGCTTAGCAGCTTAAGTGGTCAATTACTCCCTTTCCCAGGTCAATGATTTCAAGTTTCTGACCTTATATATTGGATTTTGATGAGACAATTTTATTTTTAAACTTTATTATGGATTTTATGTATCTCTATAGTTAATGTTTTTAACCTTATGATGGCTTATTAGTATATTTAATGGATATCACAAAAATAGTCTTGAACATATTGTGTTTAGCTTTTCTTCTGCCATTTATTTGTACCAGCTGTTTATTCATTCAACTGTTGTACACTAAGACTTTAGTAGCATTGTTTTGTAAATCACATAGAATAATTTTGATCACTTTACAAGCAAATATATAACATTTTTCAGATTGTCATAGTTTTTTAATGATCTTGAAGTTTTTAAAAAATTTGTAGTGTATGACAGAAATGTTTAGTTCACTGTAGAATTTTCAAGGCTGTTCCTGTTTCTAATTTTGTAACAACTTTATTTATAAAATGGGCCAACTTTATTGGCTTAATCCACTTTCGTTCCATCTATCTTTTCTTCTTATTCTTGGCTATATACTTAATATCATAGATGAGAAAGGTAGAATAAAATCCCCTATCAAATATTTATTTTGTCCATTTGATTGTATAACAGATAATTCAGTGTTTGCAGATGTGTATACTTCAAGTTACACTTCATGTAAACTACTATGCAACTTGATTAGTGAATATTTTCAAATACTAATTAAAGCAAATTTAATGTAATTAAAGCTTTTAGAACTACCTAAATAATCATGCAAATGCTAGATATTTTTCTACTGCAATTTCATATTGCCTTTAATATTTTGAGTACAAGTTTTGTGAAACAATCCAAAGTGTTACATTAGGAAATTTATATATGCATTATAAATGCTAAAAGATAAATTGAAAATAAGGATTTGTTTCCCTTCTGGAAACTACCTTCATCTCTTCCCCTCGATTTGTTCCAATAATAAAATCACAGTTAATAGAAATTTTTGTATAATTCAGCCAAGATTTCCTTATAATTTGCAAGGAGGAGTTTCATGAATGAAACCTATAATTTATTTTCATAATTGCGTATGAAAATAAGATATTTTTTCTATTCCTAAAGAGGTCTTTAAATGTTAATTATGTGTATTGAGATGTATTGCTTTCTTCACTCAAAGGTCACTTCTGCTTTTAATATTGTAATGCAATAGGTCAGTGGCCATCCTCTAAAGAAATTAACAACTGTAGTTATTTTTTCCTTATAAAAGCAAAAAGTATTCCTTCGGGTTGATAGAGGTGGAGTATAAAACTGATGGCCAAGAAGTGGAATTTACCCTTCTGTATAAAAATTGATAGGGAGAAATCAGTTTTCATTAGTTGTTCAAAGACTGCAACCATTCAGGTCTCTATTGCAGACTGCGGAATGTAGAGGGCAGTATTTCATCAATGAAGATCACTGTTCAGTGCGCTCTTTTTATAGCTCCTTCAAATGGCAAAACCATGAGCTCCAATGTGTTACATGACTGCTGTTTACTAATCAATTTTCTTCCCCTCAGTAAATATCTCTTGGAGAATGCAATAATGAATGCTATGGGTTTTTATCCAAGATGTGAATATGAATACATGGAAATATTTGGAAGAAAGTATTAGCTTATATGTTAAGTAAGTCATAAAGATTTTGGATGGCACCAGTATTAATTTGTAACACATGCAGTATAGTTAGAAAGAAATCAGGTAGCGTGAGTCGCTAGACATTAACTATCAAAAATAACAGAAAGACTGCCGGGCGTGGTGGCTCACGCCTGTCATCCCAGCACTTGGGAGGCAGAGGCAGGAGGATTGCTGAGTTCGAAGCTTGCCTAGGCAACATAGTGAGCTCAGAGCCAGCCTGAACTACAAAGCGAGACCCTGTCTCAAAAAAAAAAAAACAAACAAACAGACAGACTAATAACTTCCTTGACGCACACTTGAAGGATGCATGTTGAAAGCCAGGATACACAGACCACTGGACCTCGTCTCTGTGAAACACAGTCCGTCACGCAATATTTAAAATAGCTCCAGTTATTGTCATGTCAAGTGTTCCTAGAGGAAAAAGCATTAATATATTGTGGTTATTGTGTCACATCATCCTTTGAAATTTTTTACCTAGTTATCTTAAAATAAAAAACAAGGATATCTCATCTAGTAACAGATCATGTACTGGTGCATTTTTTTTCCCCCTAAGGTGAAACTAATCAGAAGAGAACACGGAAGCCCCAATTTATGAGAACGGTCACTCCAAGCGCTTCTTACTTTACTCCTGCCCTCAGTGGTGACTACGCATCGTACCACACATGTGGCACTGTTTTCCTACAGCGAAATGCTGAGGAACTGGTCCAGCTTCTGAAATGAGCCGTAGTGCACGACGTGAATGACAGGAACGACTCGAGGGGCTGCAGTTACCGATCGTCATCCGGCTCTACCCACAGTAGACAGCGGGCAAGTAAGATTCTTTGTAAATACTACAGGTACCACGGCCCTTAAATATTTCTGTCTTTGGACACTTTAGTCTTATTTCCTATAGTTATTCCTCAAGGCAATGCTCCGAAAGAGTAAAATTTTCTTCAGGAGAAAACATGACTTTGACAGCAGTGGAATCATTTCAAATGGTTAAGTGACATTTGATGCAATATTAGAACTATTGAAAGAATGATTTTGAAAATGACATCAACACTGATATTATATGGAGTTTTGAGACTGACTAAAAATTATAGAGTGCTCCAGTTAGAATTATTGAAATCTGAGTATTCATGCCCAGAGACAGAAAGTGCGCATGAGAATGAAATTGTTTGACCTGTTGGCTGGCAAAGTTTCAGAGAATTATTTAAATTAATTCTGATATTTGGTAATATTTTGGTGATGGCTTGCTTTTTGTTTTGTTGTTTTGACCAAATTTTGCACTGAAGTTGGTAAGTCATGAACTTTTGAGCTTAATAGCTTGAGTGTAGACTCTAACTCAAAAGTGTTTGTCAACAGCACAGACTTAGAAAATGATCATCTGTGTTTCAATTACTTATCTATAAAATGGACATGAAAATATTTAAGCACTATACTTATAGAATTATAATGTTAATTAAATGATGGGGTTTCCCTAGTAGAATATTTAATAGTATGCTTAAATCACATTATTGGCTATATGACTCTTTCCATGGATCCTCATATTGAGATGATATTTGATAAAATATTTTCATTTGGGGCTGGAGATTTAACTCAGTGGTTCTGCCGCCTGCTTCACAAGTGCAAAGTCCTGAGTTTGATCCCCGGTAACCACATACAATGCTGGGCATGGTGACTCACACCCACCAGCAATCAATACCACATACCACAGCGCTGGCCATGTGGCTCACGCCTGTAATCTCAGCACTCGGGAGGCAGAGGCAGGAGGATTGCTGAGTTCGAGGCTTGCCTGGGCTACAAAGTGAGCTCAGAGTCAGCCTGAACTACAAAGCAAGACCCTGTCTCAAAAAAAAAAAGTTTGTATTCATCAGTGCCCAAACATACTCTTTGCTCATATTTTTTCAAAGGAAGGATATTATGGTAATAAATGTTAAAAATATGAATTGGATTTGTAAATAATGAGAGAGAGAGAGTGGTTAAAGATAGGAGAGGGAAATGGAAAAAAGAGGGAGATACATCATGTACAGGTATAAATCTTCCTTGTTAAATATTTTCATATAATCTAAATTTTACCAATAAAATTAAAATTTTAAAAATATGAATTGATATTTCACATAATGACTTTTAAATGGGAGACAAAGGAGGGTGTGTTAGCCAGGCACACTGGAATGGCATCACCTTGAAGTGTTCAGTAATACATCTCTATCCGAGAACTATATAGAGATCTAGAGTACCTGTTATCTTTAGGCTGTTTAGTTAGTTTGATTTTGGTATCCACATAGCATATAACTTTCTAATAATGACATGTTTCCAAAATTGTTGTATGCATCCTTTTATGTGAAGACATATAATTTCTCAGTTTAGGGTCAGAGATTTAGCTCAGTGGTTCTGGCACAAGGTCCCTGATTCAATTCCCGGTAACCACATACAATACTGGTTGTGGTGACTCACACCAGTAATCCCAGCACTAGGGAAGCAGAGGCAGGAGGATTGCTGAGTTCCGGCTTGTCTGGGCTGCATAGCAAGTTCAGGGCCAACCTGAACTACAAAGCAAGACCCTGTCAAAAAAAAAAAAAATCTCAGTTTAGAAATGCCATTACTTTAGATAGAATCTCTTAATTGTCCCTGGAAAAATTGCTTTTCATTATATTTATTTTGTTATTGGATTTAGGAGTGCTAGAGTGTTTTATGGTTTCTAGTTATTTTTCCCTTCCAGAGCATGTACTTGGTCAAGACAAGGGCAAACAGTAGTGCAGTTTTATTCACAGTATGAAAATAAGCAGGCTCTGCCCAGCAAGTTTGAGCCTAGTAAGACTAGAAGAGAAGTATGTCCTGACTGAGGGCAGACTATGGTGAAGAGGCACCACAGTAAGTGCTTAATGAGTAACTGTTTCTTTTTGTATCAGATGTTTCTGGGGCTGACTAGGCCATCCTATGGAAAAGTCCCTGGAGTTCTCTTGACAAATCCATGTGGAGAACTTCGAGGACTGTGTGGTGGGCTTCTGTAACTAACAGACCACACCTACTTCCCCATCCAGTTTTGTGAGGCCCTGAATCTCCTGCATCAACTTCATGGGAATTTCAAATGATTGTTCTTGCCTTTTACAAGTACCTCTTCTGTTTAGGACACCCTATATTTTGGACACATTAAGCACCTTCTGCTACAAAATGTCCTCCTTATGAACCCACATTTCTTGGCTTTATTAGAGGCTGGTGTGCTCAATATATTCATATTTGCTTAAGGTCTATATTACTCTGGTGACCACGTGTAGGAAAAGAGCATCACTATCCATTATTCTCTTGTGCCAGATTTGTTAGTTTGTCCACAAAGTATGTTGGCAAATATATATCCCATCTACTTCTCAAATGTTTCCCTGCGTATGTTTATCTCCTTCTAGCAAACAACTGCTCTGTTCCTATTTTAAAGAGGATAAGTGAACCTACAACAAAGATCCAATGACGTTTTTCCTGACACAAATTCTTATTTAAGTACTTTTCTATCTTGTAATCATTTTTTCTGAATTAAGAGATAAAATTATTATATTCTGGTTTATGCTACCACAGTAATATCAATTATTTTGTTTTTCAGTTAAATTATGTGCACTGGACAAATGAACTGAAAAGCTCTAAGACCTGATTAACCACTCTCTGTGTTCATATCTTATTGTGCTTGCTTTAGCATGAAAGAACACAAAGTATTTCTCTGTGAGAGAAAGCATCCTAAAAAGCAACGTTTTTGAGACTACATTCTTTTACTAAAGACATCTCTTTTCTTCTGTAAGAAACAATAATGTTATTGTAAGAGGCAATTTAACTTAGACTTAGGAAGGTAGCAAGAGGCAGGGCCTGAGGTGGAGCTGACTGGTCAACTGCATTGGTAAGAATTAGGATAAAAACGGACATTGGAGGGGCGGGGAATTTAGCTCAGTGGTTCTGAAGTCTGCCTGCCAGTGCAAGGTCCCGAGTGCAATCCCCTGTGCCACACACCACAGTGCCAGAGGTGGTGGCTCACACTTGTAATCCCAGCACTTGGGAGGCAGAGGCAGAAGGATTGCTGTGAGTTTGAGGCTGGCCTGGGCTACATAGTGAGCTCAGGGCCAACCTGTGCTACACAGCAAAACCCTGTCTCAAGTAAACAAACAAACAAATAAATAAATGAATAATAAAAAAGGCAGCGGATCTTTGACTTTGGCCCACAAATGAGTTCCTGGGGATAGGGGCAGAATGGAACCCCTTTCTACACCTAGAGTGAGTTTTCAGAAATGTAGAGTAACTAGTTTTCTCTTAAAATCAGTTACATTTAAGTTCTGCAGGCTGAGTAACTGGTTTACAGAGGCCGAATCCCTGGTGACCCTGGGATGTTTGGAGCAGGAACTAACATGGCACCTCGTTCCTGGGACCTCTTCTAGCTACTGGGAGCTTTGCTTTTCTTCAACAAACACTTTCTCTTTCATCTACTTTCTGTCCTCAATTTTATTCTTTGACTTTGTGAGACAGCAGTCTCAGTCTGTATATAGTGATAGCTGTTTCATTATCAGTAGAGAATCTCAAGTATAGGAATACTATTATAATATTGTGTCACTGACTTAAAATACTCCATTCAAAATGAGGCCTTTGATTCTTTTTTAAATAATTGAGTTTCTTGGTACATTTTAGAAATACATTAAAATCACACTCGTTGAGAGTTTGTACCTGTACATGACATTTATTGATTCTTATTTTCCCATTTTCCTGCCCTCTCTACAACTTCTATCCCCCAGATAAATAAGCTTTGTTTCTGTTTTCTCCTTTTCAGCACCAAATGTTTCCTCTCTTGTCTTTGTTGGACATATTCATAAGTGATGTATAAATACCTTACTGTTTCTCTAGTGTGAGAAAGTGAAGGTATAAATAAGGTTCAGGATGTATGAAAGATGTTATGAAATAGGAAGAAAATGTTCAAAAGGGAAAGGGGAATTGGGGGTCAAACAAGGCCTTTGATTTTTTTGTTTTGTTTTTTTTCGAGACAGGGTCTCGCTTTGTAGTTCAGGCTGGCCCTGAGCTCACTATGTAGCCTAGGCAAGACTCTAACTCAGCAATCCTCCTGCCTCTGCCTCCCGAATGCTGGGATTACAGGCATGAGCCACCACACCTGGCTCAAGGCCTTTGATTTTTAAGGTGCTGTTTTCACTCATCTCCTATGCAGCAGTCCTGTTTTAATCAGTAGAACCATCACCAGTGCTTGGAATATTAAACAAATGAATAATTTGAATGATGAATAGTGATAAAGAAATCTTTAAGTCAATAAGTCTTCAGAAATATCCTGAGGCCCTGTCAGGGGAGAAGCCACATGAAATGAGATCTGTATCTGTCTACTTATCTGTCACCTAAACTGCTCATCAGATCCCATCACTGTAACCCCGCCTCAGACATCTACAATACAGAGTGGTCAAGTTGAGAGGAGAACAAGAATTTCAAAATTGTGTTAAATTTTTCTTTAGTTTTAGGCTGAAAATAGACATTCATATTATCCTTAGGTTAAAAATGAGGATATTCAATTATTTTAGAAATTAAAAGAGCAAAAGCAACATAAAAGCTGTGAGAATCAACACAGTAATTGCAGTTCTGAAACATCTACATAATTAGTATGAGTGGACTAAAATGCTAAGTTAAAATACAAAAATTAATGAATCGAGTGTTTGGTCGATGCTCACTCTGGTGTTATCATGACATTTGCATACATGGCTTGAAATACCATTTCTGAGCTCACTATGGTGCCCAGGCAAGCCGCTGCGAACTCAGCAATCCTCCCGTCTCTGCCTCCCGAGTGCTGGGATGACAGGCGTGAGCCACCACGCCCGGCATTGTGGTATGCGGTGTTGATTGTTGGTGGGCGTGTCTCCACGCCCAGTATTATATGTGGTTACTGGGGATCGAACTCAGAACCTTGCGCTTGCAAGGCAGGCGCCGGAAACACTGAGCTAACCCTCCGGCCCCCCTCTAACTATATTTTTAACCTAAATGCTGATATACATAAGTAGATTTATAATGGTTGAGTTCACTACTCTTGTTACATTGCTAATGTTACTGATCTTCTCTCCTGGGTGTTTAATAACTAATGTTTAGAGATCAGAATTAGAAAGGTAACTGGGCTAAAAAGGTAGCGAATATATTTGGCTCTGGCTCTGTGACATCGACTATTACTACTGAAGATCCAGGACATGAGGGAACCTTCTCCACAAGATCCTATGATTCTACAAAAGTGTGCCAAAGGAATGTAACCTGGAGAAAAGTCTCCCAAGCTTTTGCAGAAAGTGTAATTTTCAAGTAGGGACATGACATATCCTGATGGCTGACACTGATAGAAGAGGTGAGAGTCTGTGCATCATTCCAAGATACTGCTTGAAAAGACTTGTTTGACCTTGTTAGATAGTAAGAGATTAATTTTATTTAATGAGGTCTCAGTATAACTTGGTCTTAAACATCCAGTAGAAAAGTTTTAGGAAATTTGTTCTTATTTATTTTTAATTATAGACATTTGATTCAATTAAAATATATTGTAGGTTCTCCTGGTGGGTGGGGATAAGTCATTGTTGTGTGTATTTACTTTTCCTCAAACTACACTTACATAAAATATAAAGAAAGGGAGCTATGACAGGAATTGAGGATAACTTACTCGCACTTATGATTTACTTACTTGGATTTAAGGACATCTGCCTCACCCTGCAGGATCTTCTACTACAAGAATTATTGCACTAAGATTATTGGAGGACAGCCCTATGGGATCTTCAACTACAGGGATTATTGTGGGTATCCACCCTGTTTTATGCACAGTAGGATTTTGGGTGTGATGGCTTGGAATCAAAATAAAGTGAGGAACCCAAAAGAATTTAAAAACTCACATTGGAAAGACAGATGTACACCCTTGTTCATAGCAGCTCAGTTCGTGATAGCTCAATCTTGGAAACAACCCAAATGTCCATCAACTGGAGAGTGGATAAAGAAGATGTGGGTTTTTTTTTTTACAAAATGGAGTATTACTCTGCCATAAAGAATGACAAGATCGATCCATTTAGG
>PVIC010056333.1:0-10937 GCA_004025085.1 Thryonomys swinderianus
AGAGGCCCGTGGAGCCCGTCCCGGAATGACTCGGAGACGCCAGAAGAGCGAGAAAACGCGGAACCCAAAAGGCAGAGAGAGAGCTCCTTGGAGCTGCAGAGCCCCGAGGCCGGGCCGACCGGAGAGCCGCCGGGCACGAGCTCAAGGGCGGGCGGCCACGGAGAGGAGCGCGGCGCCCCGGATCACGAGAGGGACGCGGCCCTCGGGGACCCGGCCCCGCAGCCGGAGGCGCCGGCCGAGGAGAAGCCGCAGAGCGAGAGGGAGCGCAGGGTGGAGGAGCTGCGCTGGCGGGAGCTGGAGGAGCGGCAGGCCACGCCCCGGCCCTACACCTTCCAGGTGTCCTCGGGCGGGCGCCAGATCCTCTTCCCCAAGGTCAACCTGAGCCCCGTGACGCCCGCCGCGCTGGAGCCCCGGACGCCGCGCGCGCTGAGCGTCCCGCACACCGCCATCCTGGTCACCGGGGCGCAGCTGTGCGGCCCGGCCGTCAACCTGCACCAGATCAAGGACTCGGCGTGCAAGTCGCTCCTGGGGCTGTCGGAAGAGAAAAGGCCGGCGGACGTCCCCGCCGCCGCGGAGCCCCGGGCGGGCGGCCCCAAGGCCAGGGTCCCGCAGGAGCTGCCCGGCAGCGCGGCCGCCCTGGCCGAGTGGGCGTCGATCCGGTCTCGGATCCTGAAGAACACAGAGAGTGAGGCTCGCGGCGGCGACGGGGAGCCGTCGAGGCTCGGGGACGAGCCGGCGCCCAGGGCGCGCAGTGACTCCCGCGGGCACCTGCGCAGGACGCCGCCTGCCAACGCCAAGTTCTCCATCATGCCGGCCTGGCAGAAATTCTCTGATTCCGGCACCGAGACCCCCAGATACAGCCCAGAGGCCAACGGCATCCGCAAGAGAACCGCGCTGGGCCCCGGCGAGGAGAAGGGTCCCCGGCCTCCACCCGCTGCGCCCCAGGAGCCCTCCGGGACCCCCGAGAAGACCGAGCTGCGCCCGGAGCCCGCAGACGCCACGGAGGGCTGCAAATTTGCCAAAGACCTTCCATCCTTCCTTGTCCCCAGCCTTCCCACCGCTCCGTTGAGAGCCGCGGCCCACGCCGAGCCCGAAACCTTATCCGACAGCGAGAGCCTGAGCGGCGTGGCCAAGCCATACCCAGTGACGCAGGGCGGGGAGGAAAAGGCTTCCCCGTTTGGGATCAAACTGCGAAGGACCAACTACTCCCTGCGTTTTCACTGCGACCAGCAGGCCGAACAGAAGAAGAAGAAGAGGCACGGCAGTACCGGAGACGGCGTGGAAGCCGAGGGCTCAGCGCCCAAGCCAAGCCCAGCCTCGCCCCAGGACAGGAAACAGGCGCCGGGCCCCCGCAAGGACTCTACCACAAGCCCTGCCGGCGCCCGCTCCCCAGCAGCCCAGCCCGGCCCCCCGCCGGCCAGCAGCCGGGCCCCTGCGGCCGCAGAGCAGGACAAGGCCACAAGCAGAGCGGCCCTGCCGCAGAAGCCAGCCCTGGCCCCCAAGCCCGCTGGCCACACCCCACCGTCGTCCCCTCTCACCAAGCTCAGCAGGCCCTATTTGGTAGAGCTGCTGGCCTTGAGAGCTGGCAAGCCCGACTCAGAGCCCAGCCAGCTGCCCAAGGAGCCCAAGGATAGCAGGGATCCCCAGCAACATTCACTGACACCCCCGCTGCCACCCCCAGATGAGAGGAAGGGACAGAAGAGAGAGCAGGAGGAGGCGCCGCCTGAGAGGAAGTCCACCTCCCCGCCTCCGACTGCTGTCCTGCCGGAGAGACTTTCCCAAACTCCTGAGGCCTCCAGAAAAGGTAAGGACTTGTGAAAAAGAGAAGCTAAATGCGTCTTTGATAATTCAAGGCCAGTGTGTCATTCTCAAATTGACCACTCTTAGCATTATTGAATTATGCATGCTTTTAATCTTTGAATGGAAATACAGTCCTATGAATTAACCACTTTGAGGGAAGCATGCACTGGTGATAAAAACTGACGTTTCCTAAAGTTTGTTCTCTGCTACACCAAGTTGGGAGGTTAGGGGCTTCGGACATCTCCATGGGGTCTGGGCATCCTCTCTGTGGGTAACTTGCTACAATGTCATTTTATGTAAAACGGTGTCTCAGTTCCTCTCTGGCCACCACCCGGCTGTCGTGGTGACCAGAGAAAAAGCATTTCAAGTTTTAGGTCAACACCAGGTCAGTGGTCTAAGGAAGAGCAGAGAACATAGAAAAGGTTCCAGTTTCATACATTTGTTAGAAAGGTTGGTCTTTCTAGTGACACAGTGACCAAGTTTACAGGAAACAGGACGCAGACATACAGTTTTGTGCTTTCGCCTTGAAGGAAGACAGAACCTTGTGAATCTTGTGAAAATAAGATGACATAAAATTTGTTCACAGAACATAGGTGCCAGTTTTATCTGTGCCAGAACCAGGAGTTACAGCTATGGGAGAAGGGGGTAGCAGTGCCCAAGCTGGAAAAAAACTTATTTGTAAATCTTGCTTCATTCCCCATTTTGATGCTTTCTGGAACAAGTTTTAATAGCATCATCTAAATCATCATTATTATCATCAATTATTTGGTCACAAGGAGGTGCTTAGTACAACCTACTGAGCAGAGGTTGGTACTTGGTTAAGGACATCAGTCCAGTGCTGGTGAGTCTGTCTCTGGCCAACTGAATGTTGTTTTGTTTTTTTTTTTTTTGAAACAGGGTCTCGCTTTGTAGTTCAGGCTGGCTCTGAGCTCACTATGTAGCCCAGGCAAGCCTCGAACTCAGCAATCCGCCTGTCTCTGCCTCCCGAGTGCTGGGATGACAGGCGTGAGCCACCACGCCCAGCACTGTGGTATGTGGTATTGATTGTTGGTGGGCGTGAGTCTCCACGCCCAGTATTGTTTGTGGTTACCGGGGATCAACTGAGGACCTTGCGCTTGCAAGGCAGGCGCCGGAACCACTGAGCTAACCCTCCAGCCCCAACTGAATGTTTTTGACAAGTAGAGATAAGAGACAAAGAATTATAACAAAGACAAAGAGAGACTAATGTTTCTGTGGCTCTGTGCTGATCTGTAAGCTTCAGGCCTGTGTGGTCAGCTTCTGGAGAGAAGGCTGCTGTTTCTGCTGGTGCAGGGTCAGCTGTTTCGGGTGGTCTGGATCCTGCTGGCTGGTCTGCTTGTCTTCAGGTGTTGGGTTTGTGTGACTGATAGATCTAAGACACAGCTCCTGTCATCTTGCCAGAAGTGGGCATGGACAAAGTTACAATATGGGGCTCATATAGATCTCAAGGTGGTTGGATTTTTGTTTTGGGCCCAGAGTATCTGGGTTTGAAGGATATACTGGGACTGCCAGATTTATGGGCACTTTCTCTTGTACCCAGCCATAGAGATCTTGCATGGCCATTTTTTTTTTTTTGCTTTTGAGACCGGGTCTTGCTTTGTAGTTCAGGCTGGCCCTGAGCTCACTATGGTGCCCAGGCAAGCCACCACGAACTCAGCAATCCTCCTGTCTCTGCCTCCCAAGTGCTGGGATTACAGGCGTGAGCCACCACGTCCGGCATTTGCATGGCCATTTTTAAGCCCTGTATTTATTTCCTCAGGAGAAATTCTCCTAGTTTACAAAGACTATTCTTTTTTTTTTTTTTTTTTTGGTACTGGGGATCAAACTTAGGACCTTGTGCTTGCCATGCAGCTTCTGGAACCACTGAGCTAAATGTTTGTTTGCAAGGATGTAACAAACAGGAGGACCGTGGACAAGACTTGATCCCATGTTGACAATGTATAGCTCATATACATATACATACATATATATGTATATATATATGACTGTTGTCTAGTTCATGTGTCCCGTCTCTCCTGAGTTCTGTGCCTGGTAAGCAGGTGAAGCTTCTGTTTATCTTTAACATCCATGTGAGCTCCTAGACATACTCAGCTATGAATGCTGGTCTACTGTCTGACCCTAAGGCCTCATCTGGGATGACATCTCCTAGCAGTACTTTGGTCACCTCCCGTGCATAGGCCTCAACTCATTCCAAGAAGGTACAAACAAGTGCCAACATATATCAATAATCACAGGCACCGGGCAATTCAGTAACATCTATAAGCAGGTCTTCCCACATGGGGCAACTCCTGTTTCCCAGATAGGCAGGGCCTGGGTGGGCCTTTGCCTTGGACTTTTTTGTGCACAGGTTAAACATTGTTCATAAATAGCCCGAACAATGGCAGTGAGCCGTGGCATATAGAAATGGCAACCTAGTAATGTTTCCAGTGTTGTTTTTCCCATGAGATCCCTAATGGAATTGTCTTATGAACCTGGAGCTCAACATTTTGCCTCCCATCAGCAAACTTCCATTATCCTCCTTTTATATAATCTTTGACTTGAGCAAACCAGGATTTTTAATTTGAAGAGTACCTTGGGGTCTCCAGGGGAGGTTCTAGGATGATGGGCATGGGTGAGGCCTTTCTTTCGGGTTGTGGGACTGTCCTAGCAGTCTGTTTTGTTTCTCTTGTTTTTTGGTTTTCTCTGGCTTTTAATGTTCCAGTCCATTGGTACTCTGTAGTGTGTAACAGCCTCTTTCTGGGAGCGCATACAATATCTAGTAGCTGTAAAAGTTTCCCTTTTGTACTTTATTTTTTCACCAGCAGATTTTTTTTTTTTTTTTTTGAGACGGCGTCTCACTTTGTTGTTCAGGCTGGCTCTGAGCTCACTATGTAGCCCAGGCAAGCCTCGAACTCAGCAATCCTCCTGTCTCTGCCACCCGAGTGCTGGGATTACAGGCGTGAACCACCACACCCGGCTCCAGCAGATTTTTTTTTAACATGTGGCCCCATGTATATGCAATGTTGTAAAGGCAATTTGGAATCAGTGTAAATGTTAGCCTTTTTGTCCTTTGCACATAAAAGAGCCCTTGTCAAGGCTAATAGCTCTGTCTTCTGGGCTGAGGTTTCTGTAGGGATAAGCTGGGCATCTACCACACGGTTTAATGTCACCATTGTCTATCCTGCCTGATGAGCTCCTTTCAGCATGAAATAGGTCTGTGAATATTTAACACCTGGGTCTCACAGAGGGCAATCTGCAAGAAGCTTAGAATACTTTACCTACAGACTCCACACATTCATAAAGGGCATGGGGTGGGGGGGCGGTGGCCCTCTGGGTTCAGCTGGGAGCAAGGTAGCTGGATTAAGTGTGTTTATTGTCTCTAGAGTTGTGTGGGGATTACTATGTAAGAGACCTTGATACCTTTCTGGTCCATCAAGATTATGACTGAGTGTGGTGCTGAAACAGTCATTTATTGCCTGAAGGTCAGCTTGTCAGCTTCCTTCATCAGTAACGTCCTAGGGCCTCAGGGTCTGTTTTGACAAACGTGTCATTGGATAATGTTAGGGGCCCATGTCCTGGGTTCAGACTCCCATAGTCATTCCTTTCTGTTCATGGACTTACAAGAAGAAAAGCTGGACCTACGTCAATGCTTCTTCGGTCTGTTCAAATATTCTCTCCTGCTCAGTTTTTTCAGAGGAAGGGCTCCTTTTTTCCCTCCCTTTGGGGCTTCATATAGGGGTTTGGCCATAAGTGAGAAATTCGAGATCCACACATGGCTGAATCTTGTTGTCTCTAGAAACACTTATCTAGCAAAAGGTGGTGGAGGTAGGCAGAGCGCTGACAGCCGGCTTTGGTTCTTGGTCTTGTGGATGCTCCCTTTGGGCCATTACAGAACGGTAGCTAGTGTCTCTCCAAAGATTGTAGGAGAGTATTTGAACCCAGGAGTAAGTCTAGTCCAGGTTAATTGGATTTTTTGTTCTTTTGTTTTCTGTATCTGCCTGTTGGAATGTAGATGGGCTAGCTGACTGGTACCAGAAGCAAACAGAAAAAAAGGCACCCTTTAAACCAAAGCTAGTAAACCAGGCAGCACTTGCTAGTATAAGTCCTATTAGTGTGTATGGATTTGGCACTGTTAGGTAAATTGACTGGGGCTTGATGTACAGGGCATAGATCCTGTGCTGGTCTATATTCATTCATCCCTTGCTTACGTACTGGCAGGAGTGGGATGATTCAGGATTCTGTGTTCTTCAAGTCACTTTAAATGTTCTTCAGTGTCTTGCATGGGTTCCCAGGGGAGGGGATACTGGTGAACTTGAAATGGAGTTGTTCTCCCATTTAGATCTGTACCAGTGTTTGATTTACAACTAGTCTCAGTGTGGTGTTCTCAGCTCATACCCCAGGAATCTCATTTATGTCAGTCCATATAGCTCTTCTATTCCTGGGTCTTGTGACTGGTCTTGAACAACATGGCTTTTGGTTGAGCCAGACTTAAAATCACATCTCCTGGGCTGGAGGGTTAGCTCAGTGGTTCCGGCGCCTGCCTCGCAAGCATAAGGACCTGAGTTCGATCCCCGGTTACCACATATAATGCTGGGCGTGGTGGCTCATGCCTGTAATCCCAGCACTTGGGAGGCAGAGACAGGAGGATTGCTGAGTTCGCGGCGGCTTGCCTGGGCACCATAGTGAGCTCAGGGCCAGCCTGAACTACTAAGCAAGACCCTGTCTCCAAAAAAGCAAAAAAAAAAAAAAAAAAAAAATCACATCTCCTTATGGCCCAAAGGTAATTTGAACCTGTACCTTCCAGAGTAAGTTTCTCCCTAACAAGGGTATTGGGCAGTTTGGCAAATACAGGAATTCATATTGGACTTTTTCTTTCCCTGTACCACATCTTCAAAGCTAGCAAAATGGCCTCCTTTTTGGAATCTCAGTGGCTCTTAAATAATCACATTTTTCTTGGATAATGACCCAATAGGTTGCCTCACCTCTGAGTGCTTGGCTTCACTGTCTGCTGGACAGTCTGTCCATTGGTCCCTTACATTCATTGTGACCGTGGGCTCTTGCTGGCCTAAGGCGATGGAGCCCAGTCTGTCCTAGTCCTTGCGAGTTTCTACCAGCCCAATGAAGCCAGCCCCCCTGGTTCTTCCCAGGGGAGTGATATCCTTTAGCAGGTAGCCTCCTACTTTGGGAATTTTATCATCTGTCATTTTCTGGACCTTTTTCTAGTGTCCATACTTTTACACTGCAATATATTGATCTCAGTCTAGTTTTTGGTCAGCTGACAGGTACCTGATTGTTTTGCCATCTCTTTTGTCCATATCTGTGCTCTTGCCCATATGTGATCTTTCTGTTTTTCCTGTGAGTGCTGCTGCCAACAGATCTTCTTTGTGGGCTTCTCGTTGGCCTCCCGCTTCGTCTTTTGTTGTTGAACCTGGTGGCCATTCTTCACCCTTAGTTATCACCTTATGTACATGGCCATCCTTCATCAAAGGAGGGCCAGTCTATTTCATAGGGAGTTTTGAACCACTGGGGGAGTCAGCTTTACTCTGTACACCCGTACCCCACATGACTATAAAGTCATATGGCTTTTAAAGTTCTTTAACATAATTCTAATGGGTGGGTTTTGCTGCTTTCCTTCCCATAGCTATTCTGTTGTGACACAAATCATTCTCTTAAGCACTTTCACTTCTGGAACAACTTCAGCAAACTAATAAGCAACGATATTTCTGAGTCCTTTGAGCAAGGAGATTTTAGAGGAAACAGCATGGGCTTTCACCAAATGAACAAGCAAACAAGCGTTTTTGATAAATTATTTCTGAATGCTTTCCCTCGGCGTATATAAGCTTTTTATTCGTCATTCTTTTTAATAGGATAAAACTTTTATCATACAAAATCATCTCAAAGTATCTCTCATACCTATAGCCTTTTTTTTTTTTTTTTTTGAGACAGGGTCTCACTTTGTAATTCAGGCCAGCCCTGAGCTCACTATGTAGCCCAGGCAAGCCTCAAACTCAGCAATCCTCCTGTCTCTGCCTCCCGAGTGCTGGGATGATAGGTGTGAGCCACCACGCCCGGCACTACTTATAGCCTTCTTAATATTTTTTTCTGTCTCACTATAAACATTTTATAACACACCTGTCTATAGCTGCTTGGATATTAAAGTGTTAACTATTTTTTTCTCACTGTTGCATTTGCAGTTTGACTCCCAACAGTCCTCTAACCTTGAATCCGTGTTCTTAGAGAGCAAAGAGCAAATTAACCTTGTAATTACAATTTAAGAATTTGCAATGCACACAGGATGTTTTATGCATACCAAATAAAAAATACCAACTCAAACTGAAAACCAAAAGTGCATTTATCAGTTAGCTAAAATTTGTAAATTGATTTCTCCTATAAAACTTCTGTAGGTCCAACACAGTCACAATTCCTTGTCTTTGATCACACAGCACCAGCCTGGTGATAAGCTTCCAAAGCTGGGAGCATCTTTTCACTGTTTTGTGCTTTCTGGTACTTCCTCTGCTGTTTTCGCTTTCTTTATTCTCATGTACCTCTCCATTTCCAATTTTCTCCAACCTGGATGTGGGTTTCGTCCAACCTTCCCAGTCTGATTGCTGGGCACAAGCCCTTTGTGAGTTACTCTTTTGGGCCTCCTGCTGTGAGTTATTTGAAAGTAACTTTCAATCCAGGGCCACCTTGTATTCCACTTGGGGTTGTAGGTTTCATCTGACTTCGCGAGTCAGCTTCCTAGCAAGGTGATCAGTCTCTTCTTCTGTCCTAATGGGGCAGGGTTTCCTCTGGGCCCCAAAACCTTAGCGAGCTACTGTAGCACACTGATGTTCCAAAATCATCCTGCTGTGCTGGTGGGTGGGTAGGGTTTGGGCTGTGGCAGGACCGCTTCTTTCTTCGAGCTGAAGTCTCAGCGATGCCGGAGATCTGAGTACTCTTGCAGTTTGGGCCCCTCTTGGGCCTGCAGGCAAGAGACAGAAAAATCTGTCCTCTCTGGTCCTTGTGTGATTATCAAAATGTCGCAGAACCCAAGAGACAGGAGAGACCACTGGGAAACAATTATTTTAGGTGAACACCAGGTCAGTGGACTACTATCCAAAAGAAGAGCAAGGAACAAAGGTTCCAGTTTCATACACTTGTTAGAGGGTTGGGTTTTCTAGTGACATAGCAAATAAGTTTACAGGAATCAGGATAAGGACAGACAGTTTTGTCTTTGACCTTGAAAGATGATAGAGCCTTGGGGCCTTGTGAGAACAAGATGACATAACTTTTTTTGAGACAGGGCCTAGCTTTTGTAGTTCAGGCTGGCCCTGAGCTCACTATGGAGCCCAGGCAAGCCTCAACTCAGCAATCCTCCTGCCTCTGCCTCCTGAGTGCTGGGATTATAGGCAGGAGCCACCACACCTGGCACTGTGGCATGTGGTACTGATTCCTGGTGGGAGAGTCACCACACCCGGTATTGCTGTACCAGGGATTGAACCAGACACCTTGTGCTTGCCAAGCAGGCAGTGGAACCACTGCGCTAAATCCCTGCCCCTAAAAATACTTGACTTATAGTCCTTTCTCTAGTCTCAGTCCCTCTTTGATCATAAGTCTTCAAGTCACCTACAAGGTCCCCTACGGTGTATAACAAACTTCTTTCCCCGAGTCTCTCCTCCCACATTCGCCTACCTCAGGCTGAAATGCCCACAAAGGGGCATTCTCCAGCTATACATGCCCTTTTCCCTCTGCCGGGAGGCCCTTGCCAGCTACCTGCCTCACCTTCGGGTGTGCCCAAGTGCACCTAGAAGCCCCAAGGCTGTGTCTGACAGAGGCCAGTGCCGTGGTCTTGCCGCGGACCCCTTCATGGGGCCTTTGGCCGCCCTTCCTAGGGGAGGGCTCGTGGGAGCCCACTTTGCTCCTGCACTCCTTTCCAGAGAAACAGACTCCGTTGGCTTCAGCTCCTACTGTCATTTCCCCATGTGCCAGAGGTGGCTGTCCCCAGTCCTGCACTACGTGTGCATGTGGGCACACGTACCAGGGGTGCTCTTGGCACAGGCCTTGGGGCATCCTCAGCTGAATCCCCTTTTAACCTGCTGTTCCCAATCCTGGTGAGCCCATCTGTTAGACCTTTCCACTCACTTGCAGTCCCTCATGCAGAAGTTCACAACTCCAGATTGCTGTTCAACCTACAGTCTAAGTAAATGCTGGCCTAAGACTGACTTTTTTATAAAAAGCATTTCTTAGATTTTTGATATTTTTTAGAAAGTAAACGGCAAAATAAAAGCCCTGTGGCGTCTCGAGTTTCTCCAGCAACAGAATGCATGCTGGTGTAGCTTCGAAGGCCTGGCCCTATAACCACTTCCATGTGTCACATTCATCTCTGAGGGCTCCTGTGGGGGGGGGGGCAGGGGTTCACAGGACCCCCGAGTGGCCTCTGCTTGCTAAGGAGAGAGGTTTCTGCCTTTGGTGTCTCTGACGCAGGCTCAGCTGCCTGAAAGCTGGCTCTGGTTTCCACAAGGTGGTCTCTACACTGACTACTTAGGGCCACTTCTTGGCTCTGGGTTCCAGGGGCCACAGGCCAGGCCCTGGCTGCCCTTCCTACCCGTTCTGCCCACTCCCACCTCTCCCCTTCGCTGTTAGCTGTCACCGACATCATTAGAGTCCTCCTGCTCGCTACAGTTTACTAGGCAGTCATGGAACATGAAGTTTTATTCTCCCATGTGGGAAAGGAGAAACACATGCATGGCTCTGTGCTTGAGATATCGTGCAGTTAAGGAAGCCCCACAGCCAGCTGTGCCAGGGTGGCCGCTGTTTTCCCCCTCCCTACCCAAAGGCTTTTTTCAAATTTAATTAGGAACTTAATTATATATTGAAAGCACTTTGACCCCTGTGATACTAGGCTAGTTGGTTGACAGAAAAGAAACAGGTTGCTTTTATGACCACCCTGCAAGCCAGTTCAGATGGAATATTTAGTGTAAACTCAGCTTTTACGTAACAGCTTTTTGTGGAAATGATTTAGATCTCCACAATTTGGTGTTTAAAAGCTTTATAAAAGAGCCAGTCATGCTGGGTGTGGTGGCTCACGCCTGTCATCCCAGCACTCGGGAGGCAGAGGCAGGAGGATTGCTGAGTTCAAGGCTTGCCTGGGCACCATA
>PVIC010056334.1:0-10952 GCA_004025085.1 Thryonomys swinderianus
AAAAAAAAAAAAAAAAAAAAAAAGAAACAAACCACAGGGCCCGGAGGGTTAGCTCAGTGTTTCCGGCGCCTGCCTCGCAAGCGCAAGGTCCTGAGTTCAATCCCTGGTAACCACATATAATGCTGGGCGAGGAGACACGCCCACCAACAATCAACACCGCATACCACAATGCCAGATGTGGTGGCTCACACCTGTAATCCCAGCACTCGGGAGGCAGAGACAGGAGGATTGCTGAGTTCGCGGCAGCTTGCCTGGGCACCATAGTGAGCTGAGGGCCAGCCTGAACTACAAAGCGAGACCCTGTCTCAAAAAGCAAAAAAAAAAAAAAAAAAAAAAAAAAAGAAACAAACCACAGAAAGGTTTAGGATTTCCATGTTTTGGGAAGCAGGACCTAGGAAGCTGTTTGAGTTGATTGCCTGGTTTGAGTGGTAGTAGGGATTGAACACACTGCATCATGCATGCTAGTCAAGTGTTCTATAACAGAGTTAGATGACAACACCCTTCTTTTCTTAAATTTTTAGATTTTCAACATAGTCTCAGTAAGTTGCCCAGGCTGGCCTTGAACTCCTTAACAAGCCTCAGCCTCTTAAGTAGCTGGAATTTTAGGCAAATGCACTCATGCCCTGTCAAAATTTCTCCTCCTCTGCCTCTTCATTTCTGCTCCTCTTTCGTGATTCTGGGGACTGAACCCAGAGCCTTCACATTGAACTACTTCCCCATACCACTTTTTTTTTTTTTTTTTTTTACAGTACCAGGGATTGAACTCAGGACCTAGAGCTTACAAGTAAGGCACAGCACTACTGAGCTAAATCCCTGGCCCCCACACCGTTTTAACTTGAAAGAGGTGAAAGAGGACAGACTCTCATGAAGTCATTCATGCCTTAGCTTCCCTCATCCAGCTATATGTATTCGTGAACACCCAAGTATCTAGTTTATTAATTACATACAAGGACCCTGGGAAACTCAATTCCTCAGACCACTGTGATGAATAATAATTCAAATGGCAAAAGATTAATTTCATGAAATTCCCTATCTTTCCTTTCCACACCTTCACAGCCAAAGGTTCATCCAGTATAAGCTCTGGAAGCTGTCAAAAAACTCTAACGAGGAAAAGAAATGGATAGATATGGTAGTGCTATCTTACACAAAGAAAGAAATAGCTTCTCAAATGGCTTCTGTACCAAGAGGACCACAGAGCCTTGTGGTGGTTAAGTTACAAAAAAAATTCAGCCAGAAACGCGATGATACTTACATGGCCTTCTCTGCATTTCGGGCCTGGAAAAGAGAGAAAGGAAGAAAAATATCCACGTTTAAAATGCTCTTTTCATCTTTTTACATTTACTTTTTAGTGAAAAGTTTTTTAAGAACACAGTCATAGGCAGGATGCTTCCAATATATTTTCTTTTACCCTACCATGCAATCATATGATTTTTAAAAATTTTTAATGGACATTTTGTTTTGTTTTTTTGAGACAGGGTCTCATTATGTAGGTTAGGCTGACCTTGAACTCACTATGTAGCCCTGGCTGGCCTGTAACTCACAATGATCCTCCTGCCTCAGCCCCCTAAGTGCTAGGATTACAAATGTGCCATGACGCCTGATTTATGTCTAATTTTACATGAACAGAAATATATACTGGTGGGGTAGAGGTATAGCTCAGTGGTGGAGTGTTTGCCTAGCATGGATAAGGCCCTGGGATTAATCTTTAACACTAGCAAAAAATAAAAAATAAACATGTAAAAATAAGTGGTACAGTCTGCCAGGCCTGGTGGCTCACACCTGTAATCCCAGCACTCGGGAGGTAGAGACAGGAGGATTGCCGAGTTCGAAGCTTGCTTGTGCTACATAGTGAGCTCAGGACCAGCCTGAACTACAAAGTGAGACCCTGTCTCAAAAAAAAAAAAGGTACCTGCTTGCTAAAAAAGATGTACTGATTTGTAGTCATGTGTGTACAGTGTATCATGCCTTTTATTCTACTTGGTAAGAAGTTCCGCAGGCAAGCAGAGCTATATATGTGAATGTCTATATTTTATATACATATGGATAACTTTTTTTTTTCAGTGTTAGTAATCAAACCCAGGGTTGCTTTACCACCAAGCTACAAATCTAGTCCTTATTTTTTTAAGCCAGGGTCTCAGTAGTTCCCCAGGCTGGGCTCAAATTTGTAATCTTGCCTCAGCCTTCTGAGTAGCTGGCATTACAGGAATGTACCATTACACGTAGCTATTTTATTACATTATTCATACTTACATGGTCAGGTATATGCTTGTGTATGTGGGCAAGTAACTACTGCGTGAAGGAGCCCAGTGAAGGTCTCAGCCAGCAGCGATGACCTCAGAGACCTCTCCAAACCTTTTGGGTCCCTGAGTCCACTCCTGGGGCTTTGAACAGGGCCTTCACAGTGGGATGCACAGTAACCAAGCCTTCCTGTGCTGACACCATGGTGCCCTCCTATTTACACATGGTGTAGGGACGAAGAAATCAACAAGCTACACCCACTCAAATCACATTGTCTCTGACCTGACCCTGACAATGAGCCACTGTATTGCACTGACTGGAAGCAGATCCTCGCGCTCCGTGCCTCAGTTTCCCCGGGGATAACTAAAGAGCTTCCCGGGGCTAAACGCTGTTCGAGGCGGCTAGGTGTCTCCAGAGGATCGCTGCATTTTTTTCTGCCAGCCACAGAAGAAGAGAAGCCCCAGGTGACCTGAAACTGCCCCGGCGCCACGGCCCGCCCTTTCGCAACCACGCAGCACCCAGCACCATCTAGCACCCACTCACCATGGTGCCAGTGTAGGCGCCGCCCTCGGGCCGCGCGACCCCACCCCCGGCAGCTTCTCAACCTCCGACCCGGCCGATCCCCGCGGGAACCGAAGACTCCAATACTCGCCAGACGCAGACTTCGTGGGAAGGATAAGAAGAAGGGACCGGAAGTGACCGTGAGCGAGGAGGGCCGGAAGTGAGGAAGCGGAAGTGAATGGAGAACCTGGGAGCGGAAGCAGTGCGTCTTGCTCACCACGGCGACTTTTCAACGCATCCGTAATGGATGGAGACGTGGGGGAGTGTTGGCGAAAACACGCTCGCTTTCAGAAACTGGAGTTGGTCAAGCTAATCGCTGGCAGTGACGAAGCGGGCCACGCAGCGTTTTATTGTGTGGAAGCCTCTGAGGCTATGGTCGATTCTCTCCTGATTCTACCAGCCCCGTTCTGGACTCTTCTGTGGAAGCAGATAGTCCTTTCTGGAAATTACCTGCCCTCACTTTCGCTAAAGGGCTGAGACTTCACACACACCCCCCCACCCCGGGCCCCCTGAACCGGATGTTCCCCTCCTGCGTAAACGGGAAATGGTGGCCGGGAAAACTGCAGAGTATAGCTCTGCTGGAACGGCGGGCTGGATGGGTCTTTTAAGAAGCTAGGGCCGGCAGGGTTCTGCCAGCCCCACGGTCCCTGCTTGGGCACTTGTGCTCTTCCTGACCTCTTCTCATGCAATCACGAGACTCCAGGAAACAGGAATCCTCATGAGATACGTGACTAAGGAAATAGAGGTTGGGCCACATGACTGAGCACAGGAATATGGACAGCTTCTATAAGCTGGAAAAGATTCTTTTCCAGAGATTCCAGCAGCAGCCCTACTAACCTTTGGGTCCATGAGATCCATTTCCAAACGACTTTAAAACTCTGGTTTATATTGTTTTGAGCCACTTTGTCTTTTCCTACAACAGTAATATGACATTAATACAGATTTTGATACAGAGTAGGATTCCTGCTCTAATGTAGAATATGGATGTGGCTTTGAAATTGGGAGGTGTACAAGGAAGAATTCTGGGGATGACAAACTTGCGATGGCTTCCCCAGACTATTAGTAGAAATTTGGATGTTAACTCTGCTAGTGAGGATTCAGAGGGAAATGAAGAGAACAAAGAAAACCTATACATTGTAGTCTTAAAAGAGAACACTTAGCCAGGTGTGGTGGTGCATGGCTGTAATCCCAGCGCTTGAGATACCACTATAGTGGTGAATCACCATGAGTTCAAGCAAGACAGTCTCATAAAAGCTTTTTTTTTTTTAAAGAATACTTAAGTCTGGGCAGGAGGGTTAGCTCAGTGGTTCTGGCGCCTGCCTTGCAAGCGCAAGGTCCTGAGTTTGATCCCCAGTAACCACATATAATGCTGGGCGTGGAGACTCACGCCCACCAACAATCAACACGCATACCACAATGCCAGGCGTGGTGGCTCACCCCTGTAATCCCAGCACTCGGGAGTCAGAGACAGGAGGATTGCTGAGTTCACAGGGGCTTGCCTGGGCACCACAGTGAGCTCCAGGGCCAGCCTGAACTACAAAGCGAGACCCTGTCTCAAAAATCCAAAAAAAAAAAAAGAATACTTAAGTCATCAGGACCAAGTTCCCAACAGCAAATATGGACTTTTAAAAGAGCTTCTGGGGCCAGGAATTTAGCTCAGTGGTTCTGGCATCTGCCTTTGCTTTAATCTTTTCTATCATTTGGCCCAAGTTTGCAGAGCTGGTTTCTCATACCCATTCATTTCTCACATATTTTTCTGTTTTGGTTTTTCTTGAAATGGTTTCACTGTGTAGTTCAGGATGGCCTAAACTTTGTAGTTTAAGCAGGCTTCGAGCTCTGCCTCCCATGCTGGGGTATACCATGACACCTAGCTAATTTTTTTTTTTTTTAAGATAAGGTATCACAATGTAGCTCAGGCTGGTCTTGAACTCATAGCAACCCTCATACTTCAGGCTCCTGAGTGCTGGGATTATAGATATGTGCCATCAGGCTCACCTAATCCAACTTTTCAAATATACTTTTTTTTTTTTTTCTTTCTGAGACAGGGTCTCACTTTGTAGTTCAGGCTGGCTCTGAGCTCACTATGTAGTCCAGGCAAGCCTCGAACTCAGCAATCCTCCTGCCTCTGCCTCCCGAGTGCTGGGATTATAGACATGAGCCACCATGCCTGGCTCAAATATACTTTTGGCATCATTAAAAGTAAAATAAGGGCCAGACATGGTGCCACATGCCTGTACTCTCAGCACTTAGAAGGGTGGGGCAGGAGTACTGTCATGAGTTCAGTATCCAGCTGAGCTACACAGTGAGACCCTGTCTCAAAAATCCAATGAATAAGGGGTCTAGAGATTTAGCTTAGTGGTTCCAGCGCCTGCCTAGCAAGTGCAAGGTCCCTGGTTTGATCCCTCATAACCACATACAACAGTACTGGGTGTGGTGATTCATGCCCATCAGCAATCAGTACCATATACCACAGTGCTGGGCATGGTGGCTCATGCCTGTAATCCCAGCCTTTGGGAGGCAGAGGCAGGAGCATTGCTGAGTTCTAGGCTTGCTGGGACTACATAGTGAGTTCAGGCCAGCCTGAACTAAAAAGCAAAAGCCTAAGAAAAAAAAAATCCAATGAATGAGAGAGAGGGATTTAGCTCAGTGATGCTGTACCTGCCTGGCAAGAGCAAGGTCCGGAGTTTGACTTCCAGTATCAGGAAACAAAATGAATGAATGAAAAAATAACAGGGAGCTTATAAACAGGCATGGTGGTACATGCACAAAAACTGAGTACTTGGGAGGAGTACTTGGGAGGCTGAGGCAGGATGGCTGTGAGTTCAAGACTAGCCTGAACTACAAGCATGGCCCAATCTTAAAAAAAAAAAAAACACTGGCCGGGGATTTAGCTCAGTGGGTGGTCCCAGCCTCTGCCTCACAAATCTGAGGTCCTGAGTTTGATCCCAGGTACAACATAGCATATTGCCGGGTGTGGTGGCGCACGCCTATAATCCCAGCACTCAGGAGGCAGAGGCAGGAGGATTGTTGTGAGTTTGATGCTAGCCTGGGCTACAAAGTGAGACCCTGTCTCAAACAAAACAAAAAACCCTGAGCTTCTGGTGTTAGGTGGTAGCACTAACCTGCAACCTGAGATCTAGACTTTGAGGTCAGCCAGAGCAACTTAGACTCTGTCCCAACCTGTTCCTGCCCAGTTGAACCACCAGTGATACACATACAACTGCCCTATCACCAATTTGCAATACCAGTGGGACTCTTCTGTGCCATCCCATGCATGGACCACTGATAGTTCAAGTGGGAGGGAATATAACACATTCAAATCAGAGCCACCCAGCAGTGAGACAAAGGAATCGTGGCCTCATCATGAATATGTTAAAAGGTGAGCAGTTAAGGTTATGGTTCAATAGTAATGCTGCTGATAGGACTCAGTGTTGACGAACATGTTTTTAGACAGTGAAGATCAGGGGATCTTTATATAGGGTCAGGAAATTGAAATTGGCTCAAATATGTCCCGTTTATTAGGAAACAAAACTTGTGAGTGAACACTAGGCATAATGGGACACACCTATAATCCAAGCACTTGAGGCTGAGGCAGGAAGATGGCTATGAGTTTGAGGCCAGTTTAGGCTACATAGTAAGTTAAGGACAGCCTGAACCCCCTAGTGAACCCCCTGTTGCAAAGAAAACAAAACAATAAAAAAACCAAACTTGTAAAAGAATTTTATATTTAGCTGAAGCATCATTCTGCTTTCTTTTCCACTCCTATAGAAAATACTATACAAGGGCCAAGGATTTAGCTCAGTGGTTCCAGCGCCTGCCTAGCAAGCACAAGGTCCCTGGTTCCATCCCCTAACCACATGCAACAATACCAGGCATGGTGACTTACACTCACCAGCAATCAGTACCACATACCACAGTGCCTGGGGTGGTGGCTCACGTCTGTAATCCCAGCACTCAGGAGGCAGAGGGAGGAGGATTGCTGATTTTGAGTCTTGCCTGGGCTACATAGTGAACTCATGGCCACCCTAAATACAAAGGGAGACCCTGTCTCAAAAGAAAAAAAAAATGCTAAACAGACAAATTGAGAGAACTGAAACGGAAAGGAACAAGGACTTGGTTTGAAAATTCTCCATCACGGGCCAGAGGGTTAGCTCAGTGGTTCCGGTGCCTGCCTCGCAAGCGCAAGGTCCTGAGTTCCATCCCCGGTAACCACATATAATGCTGGGTGTGGAGACGCGCCCACCAACAATCAACACCGCATACCACAATGCCAGACGTGGTGGCTCACGCCTGTAATCCCAGCACTCGGGAGGCAGAGACAGGAGGATTGCTGAGTTCGCGGCAGCTTGCCTGGGTACCATAGTGAGCTCAGAGCCAGCCTGAACTACAAAGCGAGACCCTGTCTCAAAAGCAAAAAAAAAAGAAAAAAAAAAGAAAATTCTCCATCACTATGCTAAAACTAGGGGATTCTCTATCAGATCTGCTCTGGGTAAAAGACAGTGTGACACTGGACTGTTCTCTATAGACTCATATGGTTAAAAAGCCAAGCATTTTGAGGAACTGGAAATGTAGCTCCATGGTAGAATTCCTGCCTGGCATGTACACTGTCTTAGGTTCAAACCCCCTGCATTGCAAAAAAAAAAAAAAAAAAAAAAAAACTCTTGGATGAACCTAAGTATTCATGTTTCCCCACAATCACATCAACAGAAGCCAGGAAGGGAGGCGAGACTATCCCACTGCCATCTATGGAGAGGTCATCTGTCTAACAGAGTTCCCAAAATAGAGGAATTCCCCACAAGATTCTTAAGATTTTTACCCCAGGGCCTGGAGATTTAGCTCAGTGGTTCTGACTCCTGCCTAGCAACCTTAAGGTCCCTGGTTCGATCCTGGTAACCATATACAATACTGGGCATGGTAACTCACACCCACCAGCAATCAGTACCACACATCATGATGCTAGGCGTGGTGGCTCATGCCTGTAATCCCAGCACTTGGTAGGCATAGGCAGGAGGACTGATGAGTTTGAGGCCTGCCTGAGTTACATAGTGAGCTCAGGGCCAGCCTGAACTACAAAGTGAGACCCTGTCTCAAAAAAAAGAAGAAAAAAAAAAAGCTTTTACCCAAGAAACCAACATAGGCTGTAAGGGAAAAGACACAATAGAAAGAAAATAACTCAGTTGTAAAGGTGTGCTGCCCCATAGGAAAAAGAACAAGAAGCTCTGGAAGGATCCTTAAGTCTGGACACAAGTTTGTCTTGAAACCTTATGTGCTTGTGGACCTTGGTTTACCCTGCAGTGCTTGGGATGCTACACAAGTGCTCCAACTAAGCTATATCCCAGCCCTTAGAAGGATTTTGAAACCAAATTAGACCAGTAACTTTTTCCTTCCATTTTTCCCCACTTTAAAGGGAATGTCAAACCTAAGTATGACTGTTACCTTGCACCGCAAATACTGTAGATGTGTTTGTTATAACATCTAGAGCTAGGTATGGTCATGCATACCTGTTATTCCAGCCCTCACAGAGGCTGAAGCAGAAGACTGCAAGTTCAAACTATTTAGGGAGACCTTATCTCAAAAGCTTAAAAAGGAGCTGGGCGTGGTGGCTCAAGCCTGTAATCCCAGCACTCGGGAGACAGAGACAGGAGGATTGCTGAGTTCGAAGCTTTCCTGGGCTACATAGTGAGCTCAGGGCCAGCATGAACTACAAAAAACGAGACCCTGTCTCAAAAAAAAAAAAAAAAACAAAAGAAAACAAAAAAACTTAAAAAGGAAGGAGGTTGTAGATGAACCTAAATGAAGGTCCTGGGTTCAATTCCTGTTCCACCAAATAAGACCACCACTTGGGAGGACAAAGGTACATTGCCGGTGTTTGAGGACAGCCTCAACATAGCAAGAACCCATCTCAAGAAAGAATTGGGCCAGAGTTAGCTCAGTGGTTCCGGCGCCTGCCTCCCAAGCGCAAGGTCCTGAGTTTGATCCCCAGAAACCACATACAATGCTGGGCGTGGAGACTCACCCCCACCAGCAATCAGTACCACATCCCACAATGCCAGGTGTGGTGGCTCACGCCTGTAATCCCAGCACTCGGGAGGCAGAGACAGGAGGATTGCTGAGTTCGAAGCTTTCCTGGGTTACATAGTGAGCTCAGGGCCAACCTGAACTACAAAGTGAGACCCTGTCTCCAAAAGGAAAAAAAAAAAAGAAAGAAAGAAAGAATCAGTAAGCAAACCAGGTGTAATGGTACATGCCCATAGTCCCAGCATTCAGAAGACTAAGGGAAGAGGATTCCCCTGAGTTTGAGGCCAGTCTGGGCTGCACAGTGAATTCAAGGTCAGCCTAAACTACAGTGAGACTGTCTTCAAAACATAAAAAAATGAAAATACATCATGAAAGTTTAAACAGCAGACCACTTCCTGAATGCACCAAAGCCTTACAGGAGAAAGAACTAATAGATACAGACTCTCAAGTACCTATTCTCACCTTCCCCACCCCATTAGGGACTCATGGACTCTAACCCAGCTCCTGAAGTTCACTCATTTTTCTGCTGTCTACCTCCTTTGAAAGGCCTGAGCTAGTGCCCATATGCTTAAAGCTTCCCTGAAACTGTTCAACCAGGCCTATTTCTAACTTACCAAATATGTTGAGAACTGGTCTTCTCAGTAGGCCTGGGAAGAATCTGTTGGCACTACAGGAAGAGTGAATAAAAACCATAGAGGTACCATTTATCATAAGTGACACACCCTTTACCAAAAGCTCATACAACCTCTCCTGATGACAACGTAGAAAGTGGGATTTCCACTGTAGATGCAGCATTGGAGCTTTAGCAGTACTTCTTCAGTTTCAAAACTAAACCAGTAACTGACATGGATGGAGTCCAGTGAGGGCTCATCAAGCACCCCCTCTGTTTACATGATGCTACCCAGTCTCAATAATGAGCAAAGCTCCTCTACAAAGACTAGGAGGGGCCTGGGCCCCAGGTATAGCAAAGCTTGGCCGAAAAAGTGCAAGATAAGATGGTCAGGTTTTCCAGATTACCCACGCCAAATCCTGGTGGTCTTCTACACTGAGCTTCTTATTCTTTAAGGACTTAGCCCTTTACTGTTTGTCATGACTGAAGTGAACAGGAACATGTATCATCCACGACTACTAAACCATTAAAACCACTTGATGAAAGATTCAGGGGAACTGTATAACGCATGAAGAAAATCCAAACTACCTGAACCTACTGAACATCCTTAGAATCACCAAAAGTAAAATTGGCATTCTGCACTTCCTAATGGTTGACAGGAGACTCACTGTCCACTTGTATTCAATCTTCTAAATCTAGGACTTTATAAAAATTATGGGACTGTTGGGCCAGAGAGTTAGCTCAGTGGTTCCGGTGCCTGCCTCGCAAGCGCAAGGTCCTGAGTTCGATCTCTGGTAACCACATACAATACTGGGCATGGAGACTCACGCCCACCAACAATCAATACCACATACCACAATGCCGGGCGTGGTGGCTCATGCCTGTAATCCCAGCACTCGGGAGGCAGAGACAGGAGGATTGCTGAGTTCCAGGCTTGCCTGGGCTACATAGTGAGCTCAGAGCCAGCCTGAGCTACAAGGTGAGACCCTGTCTCAAAAAAAAAAAAGAAAAAAGAAATTATGGGACTGTCATGTGGAATGTGATCTCAGAGTAAAAGCCAAATAAAGGTTGTAGGAACCCAAATGAATCAACCTTGTCTTTTCTGCAACAAAGAGAGAAACTGATATGGACTTAAGAGTTATGTACTAGCTTTCACTTTCATTTCTAAAGTTGAGAAATCGTCCTGATGGCAGGTAAAATAACTGACTGTAAATACTGTTCAGTAACAAAGATTGGAGTAATACAGATAGAAAATAAAATATTTAGTAATACATGGAAAAGTTACAGGACTATAAATGTGCATATATATTCTAGGAAACTTTGTAAAAAATATTCAAATTAAATAATACATATAGGGGAATTAACATGCTTAAAATTTTTTTTTTTTTTCTTTTTGAGACAGGGTCTCGCTTTGTAGTTCAGGCTGGCCCTGAGCTCACTATGGTGCCCAGGAAGCCGCCGCGAACTCAGCAATCCTCCTGTCTCTGCCTCCCGAGTGCTGGGGTAGGCGTGAGCCACCACGTCC
>PVIC010056335.1:0-10970 GCA_004025085.1 Thryonomys swinderianus
GCTTCTATCAAACCTAGGAAAGTGAAATTCTGATATCTCCTGGGTTAGGTACAAGTAAAACATTTTAATTTAAAAATAATATTGTAGGCTTTAATACTCTAAATTTAGTTTTCCATTGGTTGTTAAGTATTTTAATGTTCTGATGGATGCGATCATTAACAAGTACAAGGAACTACCTGCAGGACAGCATGTAGCTTTCCTTTGCTTGAGTCTATGTGGCTCTGATTGCTCTCACAACCACCCCTTTACAGCTGCTTCCTCTATGAATTCCCACCAGTCACAGAAATGCTCAATCTTGGAACCACAAGATGAATCCAAAGGATTTATCCATACAACTGAACCAAAGGATTAACTGTGTAATCAAAGGCATTCTGTTGCTGCCAAAACAAATAGCCTGAGTGGGTCTTCATCATCTAGAATTCTAGGTAACGACCTTTGAAATCCAGACCATCTCTAAAAATACTGAGTTTCTGGAATGCAACAGAATCTGTGACTTCTGGCATGAGGAGAGGTCACAAACTACAAAAACTTCACCGCACAGTTTTCCTGTCTCCAAGTCTAGAGCAAGAAACTCTAAAATAATTTTGATGTGACAAATTATTTCATTTTAAAATTCTTGTTTCCTTTTAAAATTCACTTATTTGAGCTATGCCAGCATAGTAATGGTCCCTGGGGCAAGTAAATAATTTCTGTGGCCCAAGCTAATGATTTCTAAATTGATCTGAAAATTCCCAAAATGTTCTTCAGGGGTGAGTTTTGTTTTTTTTTTTTTTTTTTTTTTTTTTTTTTTTTTTTTTTTTTTTTTTTTTTTTTTTTTTTTTTTTTTTTTTTTTTTTTTTTTTTTTTTTTTTTTTTTTTTTTTTTTTTTTTTTTTTTTTTTTTTTTTTTTTGGACACAGGGTCTCGCTTTGTAGTTCTCTGAGTTCACTACGTAGCCCAGGGAAGCCTAGAATTTAGCAATCCTCCTGTCTCTGCCTCCCGAGTGCTGGGATTACAGGCATGAGCCACCACACCAGGCACTGTGGTATGTGGCATTGATGGCTGGTGGGCGTGAGTCGCCACGCACAGCATTCTATGTGTTCTCTGGGACTGAACTCTGGACCTTGCACTTGCAAGGCAGGTGCCGGAACCACTGAGCTAAATCTCCGGCCCAAGGGGTGAAGTTTTTACTGTGTTTCCTTTTGTAGAATAATTTATTTTGGTGTACTGATTTTACCCTGATTTCAGTGTCCTCAATATCTGCTAACTAGGGTGGAGCCTTTTCTAATAAGTTAACAAAATAAATGCAGCTTCTTGTGTGCTATTAGTATTATTTGGGGACAGTATATTTCTTTTTTCCTTTATATATATACAAACCACATTGATCTGAGGGAGTTCTTATGTCACAAAATTTTCCTGTGGAAATTTTGCTGGGTTTTTTGTTTTTTGTTTTTGTTTGTTTGTTTGTTTTTGATACAGGTACTCATTTTGTAGTTCAGGCTGATCCTGAGCTCTATGTAGCCCAGGCAAGCCTTGAACTCAGCAATCCTCCTGCCTCTGCCTCCCAAGTGCTGGGATTGCAGGTGTGAGCTACCACCCCTGGCACTGTGGCCTGTGGTACTTATTGCTGGTGGGTATGAGTTAACACACCTAGTATTATTGTATGTGGTTATCAGGATGGGATCTATCAAACCAGGGGCCTTGTGATTGCTAGGCAGGCACTAGAACCACTGAGCTAAATCTTTGACCCCACCTGTGGATAGGTTTATAACTAAGAATCAAGACCAAGTTAGGAGTACAGTAAAACTGAACATATAATTGAATGGCCTACTGTGTAAGAATACTGCCTTATAAAAATACCGCATTATAAGTTTTCCCTATAACATAATTCCAATATGCATTCTGGTATTTTTATTTATATACTTTGCTTTTGTGGAAATTTTAGTTCTTATGCTAAATTATCTAACTATATGTCAGTTCTACCCCAACATATATGGTTCTTTAATAAAAGATAACAGTATTATGCTGAAATTCCTTCTTCTCTACAAATATAACTATTGATGTAAAACAGAGTTAAATTAAAATTACATAAGAGCAACTTTTCAGATTATCCTTTTAAGGTAGATGTTTTAATAAGTTGAGTTTATTGATACATTTTAGGAATATATTATGATCATCAAGTTCATTGAGAATTTTTATCTGTACATGATATATTTAATTTTCCCCTTCCCCTGTCCTCCATTCACCTCCTCTCTTATATTGCTTTATTTCCCTTTTTACTTCTTATCATCAAATTTTTATTTCCCTTCTTTGCTTTTCCCTACCCCCTGAGTTCCCCTTCCCTTTGATTTCAAATCTGGGTTTCAAACAAAGAAAAAGTAACACTTTAGAGACTATAAAATTGTGATAAACATTTTTAATCTCAGTTTAATCTTAATTTTCATTAATAAATAAGTTGATAATTTGCTAATATAATGATATATTTTAACTTTTCTGGCATTTATTTTTTGAGATGTCATTAGTTACATTAAATAGTGCTAAAAGAGAACATATATGTGAAACGTTAATCATAAGTATCATTCCACTTATATGAAATTCTACAATAACAACAAAAACATAATGAAATAATTCATGCTGTGTAAACCTTTATCAGCAGGGTCAGTACTGAGTGGAGAGATTTAGTACAGAGCTTTCTCAGATGCAGGCCATCTTGTCACTACCCAGAAGAGTATATTTCCCCAATGCACACAGTTGTCAAGATTATTGAACTTCAGTATTTAAGCTAAAGGTCACTCACAAATATTAAACAAAACACCTGAGCTGAATATGTGTTCTGCTTATTTTTTAAAGTCTACAAAGGTCATTTTTGAGTAAACACATGAGTATGTAATATATGAAGCTATGATATATAGTATTTTAAAGAGTGGGACCCATATCTGTAATTTTAGCACTTAGAAAGCTGAAGCAGGAGGATTTCTTTGGACTTCAGGCCATCCTAGACTATATAATGACTTTAAGTCCAGCCTACACTGTGTGGCAAGACCTGGTCTCAAAAAATGAATAAATGAATAAATAAATGAATCAAACAGTAGAAATAAAAGTAAGGAAGGTCAAAACAGGAAATGACTGGTTGGCTTTTTCAAACCAAGTGGAAAACAACTTTCTTCTAGAAAGTTATACACGAATAGAGACAGGAAATAAGTGAGACTCAAAGTCATGCAGCTTTCTGGGCAATAAACATTTCAGACAGAAGGAAATTAAAAAGCCAGACTAAGAAAAGATGCTACAGAACAATGGCCGAAAACCAGTGCATGAAGCAAAATAAAAACAGCACAGCTAAGTTTTGAAAATGTTTCACAGTATGACAATATGTAAGGAACCTGTGTACTAAAGTAGCTATTACCTTATTAAAAATAATATAGCTTTCTAAATAGGTACAAGATTCCATTTCTTACAAGTACACTTATGTGATCAGATTACTGTGAATGACACAGAGTCATTCAAAGCAGTCTCAGCAGATGCTAAAAGCCTTATAGGACTAAACACTGAGCACAGCGGGGAAGCCTTCCACGATGTGACTCTACAACTCCTTCATGCTTTGCCGGTTGCCTCTTGAAGTCTTAAAAAATGACCTGATAACTTGACTCATTTTGATTTTCTTATTTCTGCTTCAAGAAATATATTCAGAAGTAAAGTGGAACCTTTTTGAGGTAGTGAGAAAACACTGTATATCAAAAACAAAAAAGCAGTTTCCTCATAGTATGTAATTATAGAACAAACAGCCCTTGAACTAGTAAAGTTGATACAAAAAGGTTATGCTACTTGACTGTAGGAATATTTTAGCCTTGCCATTTGAAAAGAAAAAATTATAATTTGATTTTGTAATATAATAAACCTATCTGCACTATATCTCCTTTTTTCATAGGATTGAAGTAATTAAAAGAATTGATAAGAATGGCAATGGGAAATTATATATTTGAATTTATGTATCAAAAAGTTCTTTTTTATGGATAAAAAGCTAAATGACATGGATGCAGTATCAGATAAAATATTAAAGACATGATCTATAAGGCAATAGTTGATAGGCTAGTTTTCATCATAATTTAGAACTCCTCTACAGAAGGGAATTAGGTAAGAATGAGAAGATGAGTCAGCAACTGGAAGAATAAATTTTCAAGAAACATGATTAATAAAAGACTCCATCCAAAATGAAAGAAATAGCTCACTAAAATAACTCAGTTAGGCCAAATAGACACCTAAAGAAAGAAAATATACAAACACCCAATAACTGTGTGAAAGGATATGCTCCACTGTTCCAGATTTCTGTCCCTGAGACAACATAACAGATACATCCCACCATAAGAAGCCTATTACTTTAGTTTACAACTGCATTGGATTCACTCCATAAACAGCAAGTGGCATGGTGGAAGGACATGGTGGACCATGCTCAGTCTATGAAAAGAGCAAGTGTTAGAGACAAGAACATACGCTTTTAGGTAATATCCTCAGTGAAATGCCTCTTATGGCCAGGCCCAGCCTCCTAACGGCACATTCAGCTACTGAATTATATCAATGGATGAATCCATTGATCATTATAGTGATGCATGATCCAATTACCTCCCAAACATGCAAGTCTATTGGAGATATATTAGATACAAACTGTAAGACATATGTTTATTAACAAGCATTCACATTTATTGCTGACAGCAATGAAAAATGTTCATTTACTGTCCAGCAATCTTCTTGTGTTTACAAAAAGTAAAAAAATCATGTATTCAAAATGTCTACCCCCCGCACACAAACACATGATGGCTAAATTCATCACCTCTGAAACTTGAAAAAAAATGCTATTTAGTAGGTGAATGGCTTAGTAAATATTCATTAGGACAGTGAAACATTTAGTACTAATAATAAAAGAGTTTTTTTTAAACTATGAAAAGGTATGGAAGAAGCTTTAATAATATTACTAGGTGAAAGAAATCAATCTAAAGGGGCTGTATGCTGCAAAATTCCAATTATCTGATAGTTTGGTGTAGAAAAACTCTAAAAAGAATACAACTAATGATTCCCAGGACTGGGAAAAGCAGATATAAATAAGCTGAGCTCAGAACATTCTTGAACAGTGAAAGTATCTTTTATGATACTGGCATGGTGGACACAAGGCATTGTGTATTTATCTGGAGCAACTAACTGGACAACACCTAGATGAGCCCTAAAATAAACTATGTGCTTTAGAGTGTAACAATATGCTTCTGCATGTTCACAAATTGTTTCAACTGTTCTTTTGTTGGACCAATGCTTATTATAAGAAAATCTATGCATGTGTGAGGGAAGAGAGTATAAAAATGATCTCTAAACCTTCCTCAGAACTTTGTTATGATTGTAAAACTGCCATAAAAAGTAAGGGCTTTAAATACATTCAGAAATAATAATTAGGCTACAAATTACATGTAATATCTCCAAATCACCTCAATATATTTTATTTACACATAAGACATTTTGTGCACTGAAGGAACATAACGAGGTAAAATTTGCATGAAACAAAACACAGAAACTAAACTTTCAGTTTCATGAATTTTGAAAATTGCATACACTCAAATAAATGCTATGCAGAACACTGAATAAAACGTTTTAATCGTTCCAGAAAGTAACATAATGCTCTTTAACTACCATCATTTCCTATCGTTATTGTTACCACCACCATCAACATAATCATTCAAAAATATCCTTGCAGCCTGGTGATACCTACTGTCTGTTTTAACTTCCTTCAACCTATAGAGACATTGCTGCAATTAGAATAATACTGTTTCTGAATTCTTTCTAGCGGGGCCAGTTGGCTGCCTGGGCTTAGCTTCAGTGGATAGAAACATCTGAATGATGGAAAACAAAGGCCCAGAGCTGCTTCACAACCTAACAATTTACTACAAATCTAGATCCTACTGAAACCAAGAAAAAAGATCACAAAAGCCAAAGCCACTCAAAATAACTATGTGACAAAATGCAAATCAATCTATCTGCAATAAAATACAAAAATAGCTGGGCATGGTCGCTCACTCCTATAATCCCAGCACTCAGGAGGCAGAGACAGGAGGATTGCTGAGTTCGAGGCTTACCTGGGCTACATAGTGATCTCAAGGCCAGCCTGAACTACAAAGCAAGACCCTGTCTCAAAAAAATAAATAAATAAATAAATAAAATAAAAATACAAAAAAGAACAAAGGAGGTAGGATATTTGAATCCTTTAGAATATTTTATCTATAGGAACATAGAAATGGAAAACAATTTCAGTTCATAAATTTAGAATTAGATTAAATAAGTGATCTGTTGATGATAGTGTTTTGGATTCAACCAATTTTGCTGGATCAAATTGTTCATCCATGTGGAAATGGACATCTTAAGGTTTTTTTTTTTAATGTACCATGCTCTTGATAGTACTTAAGATTATTTTTCTTGAATTTTCATGTTTTCTCCCCAGTATGTGGTATTTTTGCTAACATATAATATCTGTATATTTCACACAAATACTTAATGATAAATGTAATTAATTTCCATTTGATTGAGTAGGTCATAAAACCTTTTTCCATAATCTTGTTTCAAGTGCTACTGAATTTTCATTTTTCTGCATTATATTGACATCTGACTTTTTTTTTTTTTTTGAGACAGGGTCTCGCTTTGTAGTTCAGGCTGGCCCTGAGCTCACTATGTAGCCCAGGCAAGCCTTGAACTCAGCAATCCTCCTGTCTCTGCCTCCCTAGTGCTGGGATTACAGGCGTGAGCCACCATGCCCGGCGACATCTGACTTTTGTATTATGATAGACAAATTTTTTCTAATTGGCCACCTAACCCATAGTAAAAGTCATGAGCTCAGGGCCAGCCTGAACTACAAAGCCGAAACCCTGTCTCCAAAAAGCAAACAAAAAAAAAAAAGTCTTATTTTTGATATGTAACTAATACAAGTGATTTCAGCCTTTTGCAATATTTTCTATAATGTTTACCTGTGCATTTTATATGAAATAAGCTGTATCTGTCATACTAAAGGTCTATCTAAAATAGCACCAAAAAAACTTCAAAATGTGTTGCATGTGTAAGTCACACAAATGAAAAGATTATGCCAGCTTTACTCTAAATTTAGCCATACTTCTGCATCCTCTCAAACACCGGTTTTGCCTTAGGTAGTCTAATTCTTTAAGATCTAATGTATGAATTGTTTTAGTTTCTTGCTAAGAAATTTTTCCAGCATATAATCACTTAGGAATAATACATAAAATTATTTGCAATGCTTGACTCACTAGCATTTAGAAAAAATGAAATATTCATTGTGAATGTAAGCATTAACAAATTAAGAATTAGAAGACAGTTCCCTTGTTCTATCATTTTTTTCTCTATGTTCTTGAGTACAAGCCAATTAGCCTCTCGAGGTCTTTTATTGTTTGTTTGCTTTCATTTTATTTTCCCTGGTGAAGTATCAGCCAAATATTTTTCTCTCCGCCCTGACCAGAGGACAAGATCTGCTACATGTCTAATTTCTCAAGACTGTGATTGTACGTGAATTGCTTTTATTGTGATTGGATAGAGAAACCTTTCTTACTAGCACAGTATGCACAAGGAGAACAGAAGAGGAAACCAGTAGTCCCCTCATTGCCAACCCTTGAACTGGAGAACTCATTTCACAAATATTCTCCCTTGATGGGGCAGGGATTTAGCTCAGTGGTTCCAGCAACTGCCTGGCAAACACAAGGTCCTGAGTTCAATCCCTGGTACTACATACCACAGTGCCAGGCATGATGGCTCACACCTATAATCCCAGCACTAAAAAGGCAGAGGCAGAAGAATTGCTGTGAGTTCAAGGCTTGCCTGGGCTACATAGTGAGTTTAGGACCAGTCTGAACTACAAGTCAAGACCCTGTCCCATCCCCAAAAAACAAAAACTCCCTTGGTAAGGCTAGTTGATCTCTCTTTTAAAGTCATTGCAAATTAAACTATTCTCCACTAATGTAATGACTTGCCGCTATTATTTATACAGAACCTTTGTCTGAAATTTTGTTCGTGCTTTTCAGTGTACTGTAGTTCTTTTGTCAACTGAGCCGACAGATTGGATTCTATCAGGCAAACTGTTATCGATAGCATATGTGCTTTCTTTGGCTGAAAAGTTACATTATACTGAGTGGATTAGCATTCCAGCCTGCCCTCGGTGATACCTGACAAATCCAAATGCTATAGCACTTCACATGTAAACATATGGCTTTGTCCAAATCCAGAGCAAAAATACTACAAAAGCAGTTCTCTGGTCCAGTGGATTCACAGCCTGATTCTGTGGTCACCACAGCCCAACTGTAGGCTGCTGACCAGAGCACTGACTATACTTATACCAAAACCTAGAAAATATCTGGGTTTATGTTTTTAATGAAAATCACGAAGCAGATGATAAGAAATATATTTGAATAGCATACATAGTACAAATTGTTTTAAAATCCACCCTGGAAACTCTTTTGTCCTCAGTATTATTTTTCAATTTGGGCCTTTTCAAACTGAAATGTGAAGTGTTGAGCTTGCTGAGACCCAATTCATTAATCTTTTCGCTCTGATATGATACTTGTACCTGTGCATGATATGTCTTGATTCTTACTTGTCCTATTCCCCTGCCCTCTCTACAACCCCCAACCCCTCTTTATACATGTTTTCTGTTTCTTTCCTTTTCATCATCAAAATTTTTCTTTCACTTCTGTGCTTTTTTTTTGCACCTCCCTTCAGCTCCTCTTTGCCTTTGATCATTTTCTTCCTCTTTCATAATCTCCATCATACAATTTGGTCCTTAGTTATACCTTTAGTTTTTCACCTTAAAAATGATATATTTATACATCTGTGCCCTGTATTACAGTTATGGATATGGCTTCAGTATGCATCCATTTAGCTATAAATGTCTGTATTATAGTTTACGGCTGAGAAGTCTCCATGTTATTAAAAAATAAACTTTACATCTTCTTTATCCAGTCTTCTGTTGGTGGGCATGTGGACTATTTCCAAGATTTAACTATTATAGGATGAGCTGCTATACACATAGGTACACATATGTCCCTGTGGTATGATGCTTTTAATTCTTTCCTGAATATATCTAACAAGGGAATACATTTTTAGTGATGATAAAATTTATGATGTTCTTTTGATTTCATTAAAGACTTTGAGAAGTGGTGCCATTAACTCTTCTTTTAAAAGTTTTGTAAAATTCCATAGTGAAGCCATCAAGGCCAAGGCTTTTCTTTGTTGGTAGGGTTCTTTTTATAACATTTTCAATTTCACAGATTGATATTGGGCTGTTTAATATTTTTCTATCATCTTTGTTCTGCTTTAGAAGTTCATAAGTGTCTAGGAATCTATCCATTTCTTCGAGATTTTCCATTGTGTTTGAGTATAAATTTTCAAAATATGTAAATTCTGGCAAGGCTGTGGGGAGAAAGCCACCCTTCTCTCCACTGTTGATAGGATTGTAGATTTGTACAACCATTGTGGAGATCAGTGTGAAGATTCTTCAGAAAACTAGGATTAGAGGACACATTCAACCTGCCATTCCCCTGCTAGGAATATACCCAAAGGAAGTAAAATAATCATATTGTAAAGTCATATGTGCAACTGTATCAGCTCAGTTTGAGATAGCCCGATCTTGGAAACAACCCAGAGGCTCATCACTTGGAGACTGGATAAAGAAGTTGTGGGTTTTTAATAAAATGGAGTATTACTCTGCCACGAAGAATGACAAGTTTCATTCATTTATGTGCACATGGATACACCTTGAGGACACACTAATAAGTATAATAAATAGATTGCAGATATGTAAATACCATATCTTTTCTCTGGTATGAAAACCTGTAGATGTAAATAGTTCTGGTATGTATGATAGACTTTGTAAAATAGGAGATATTCAAAGGGAATGTGGTGGGGGAATGTAATGAGGGGAAAGAATAAATATGATTTGGAAAGAAAAAGAAATAGCATGTATATAAGGGATGGGTGGTTGGGGTGTGTAGGGATATGAGTTAGAATGAGAATTAACTTCTATCATATACTGGTACAAATTTCCCAATGTTGACTGTGATTGTGAACTGTTTATAAAATTTACCAATAAAGAATTCAATTAATAAAAACAAAAAATTAGGATATTCTACCAATTCCTTTTACTAGAAACATTACAAACATGCCTAACTGATGCATGTGTCTGGAAAAAACAAACAAAAGGAAATAATACTGGTAGATTTCCACAAGTCTGGACCAGTCACTTTCTCCCTCGGGCCAGACTCTCCTGGTTATCTGAGGATTCCTTGCAAAGGGTGGTTTCTCTTCATCCTTGACATCACGTGTTATGGCTTGAGTTGGTTCACAACTTACTTTTGACTCGTATTTCTACCATTAACATTTAATTGTGTTTCTGTTTTAAGCTCTCATTTGGGAAATTTCTTTCATGGTCACTTTTATTCTCAAATGATATCTGAGTTTTGGCATAAAATAGAACTATCAGCTTCCTGAGGCTTCATTTGTTTGTTTCCATGATGACAATTCTCTGGATTATTTTCATTATGACACATGTTAACCAGGTGCAACAAGCAGGTTCAAATTTTAGTTAAGAATTAGACATTTTTATTTTTTTCAAAAAATTGATTTATTATCATTTATTATCATGGATTATTTTCTTGTATCTTCTTACTCATTATTATTACTTTATTATGTTCACATTTCCAGGATTTACAAAACCCTTGAAAAAGAAAACTTTTATTCACTTTTTCAAAATTGTTGAATAGAAGTTAATACATTTGCAGAATTTACAATGTATTTACATTTAGCAAGAACAGGTAGCAGATAGCAAGAACAGGTAACCGACATGATCACATGAATAGAAACAGATATGAAACAGTTTCTAAAAGGTCACCATCCATTGATTATTTGAAAGTCAAAACAGAATGTGGTGATTTTTATTAGTATCCTAGCATGTAAAAAATTTTT
>PVIC010056336.1:0-10926 GCA_004025085.1 Thryonomys swinderianus
CTTTCTAGAACTCATTTGCATCTACAGGTGTTCATGCCAGAGAGAAGATCCGGAAATTGTCTATCTGTGATCTATTGATTTCACTTATTAGTATATCCTCCAGATGTCTCCATTTGCACCTAAATGGATCGATCTTGTCATTCTTTATGGCAGAGTAATACTCCATTTTGTAAAAAAACCACATCTTCTTTATCCACTTAATTTTTTCTTTAATTTCTTCTGCAACCCATTGGTTGGTCAGGAGAGTGTTGTTCAGTTTCCATGTGTTTATAAGGATCTTGGAATTTCTTTTTGCTATTCAGTCCCAGTTTTAAGGCACTATGGTCTGATAGTATGCAGGGGACAACTTCAAATCATTGCATTTACTTAAACCTGTTCTGTAAACTAGGATGCGATCTATTTTGGAGAATTATCCATGAGCAGCTGAGAATATGTATATTCTGACTTTGTGGAGTGAAATATTCTCTAGGCATCTATTAAGTCCATTTGTTCAAATTTTTAGTTCAAATATTTCTTTATTGATTTTTTTTTGGCCAGCCATTCTGTCTAGTTGTGACAGTGGGGTATTGACATTCCCTAGTACTATTGTATTAGTGCTGGATTTTCATATCCATTAATATTTTTATAGAGCCAGAAATTTAGCAAAGTGGTTCTGAAACCTGCCTAGCAAGCACAAGGTCCCTGGTTCAATCATTGGTTATCACATACAATATTGAGCATGGTGACTTATTCCCACCAGTAATCCATACCACATACCACAATGCCAGGTGTGGTGGCTCACACCTATAATCCCAGAACATATGTGGGGGGGGGGCAGAGGCTGTGTTCAGGGTTTGCATGGGCTATATAGTGAGCTCAGGGCCAGTCTAAACTACAAAGTGAGATTCTGTCTCAAAAAGAAACAAAAAGAAAATTTTGTTTTATACAATTGGGTTCTTTAGAGTTTGGTACATATTTTTGATTGTCATATCTTCTCTTGGATTGTTCCCTGTATAACAATATAATGACCTTCTATGTCTCTCTTAATTAATTTTGTTTTTGAAATCTATTTTATCTGCGAACAGGATAGCCACTCCTGCTTTTTTGCAGTTTCCTGTGGCATGGAGAGTTATTTCCCATCTCTTTGTTTTCAGTCTATGGCTTTCTTTCTGAATTAGGTGTGTTTCTTGTATGCAGCCGATTGTAGGATCTTGCTTCTTGATCCATTCTGCCACTCTATTTCTTTTAATTGGTGCATTGAGTCCATTGACATTAATAGTTATGACTGATTTGAACAGACTTAGAGTTGCCATGCTTTCTTGTTCTTGGATGTTTTATTCTTTGCTTTTGCCCCTTTTCATTGTTTCTTGTTTGCCATTATATCTATAAACAGTTTTTTATATCTTCTGCTTCTGCACTATCTTCTGCTTCCTTGGTGACTCCAGTCAGTCTTATGTTATTCTTCTTTGAATCATGTAGGAGCTGTTGGATTTATTTTTCATGGTCCTTTGCCATTTTCCTTAAATTATATCTTTCCTGTTCATTGGGTGTAATCCTGTCCTCTAGGTCTGAAATTCGATCCTCAGCTTCACTCATCCTACTTTGTAAACTTTCATTCTCATTTTGAATCACCTGAAAGTCTCCTTGAAGCCTTTTAAAAAGTTCCATTGCTTTTGCTTAGATTGTGTCATGCTGATGATCTCTTCTTTCATCATATCTTTCACTCTCAAAGTCCTGGTGTTTGAGTTTAGTTTGCTCCATTTCCCTTTTCCCTGAATCCTCCTATGCTGATGATTTTTGTTTCTGGATTTCTGAATTTTTTCTTATTTCTACTCCTTTGTCTTCACTGATATTATTTGTTTAATTCCTTGACTAGTGAGTAGGCAATGTTTACTGCAAGTCACTTTCTTCCTAATATTCAAAGCACGTAGGAGATGTCCCGCCCTGGGTTGTCCTTGGATCTGTAATGGCCCTTGAGAGTTCTAAATTCTTATATACTATAGAAGGTATTTGAATAGAACAATCACATTAACTTTCCTGCCATAATACAATCAGTATCAGCAACAGTGTCAAACACATTAAAGGAAATCAAAAGCTGTAGTAATTGATATTCTGAAAACTTTGAACTTATGAGTTACCTCTATGATCATATGCCAAAATTTAGAATTAATCAGAAATGTGTTTACAGCATACAGGTCCTTAAATGTAGCAGCAGTACCCTTGGGGAATAAAAAGTCACTGGGAAGTTGGGAAGGCAGGAAGTTAGAAGAATGAAAAATTAGAAATAGGGTTAGCAGATTCATAAAGATCACATAGACCTTGAGAACCTTATAGATGCCAGAGGACAACAGAGGCTAAAGGGACATATAAAAGGCAGTGCCAACTGAGAACCACAGGACCACCAGAAACTTTGTGCCCCTTCTTATTATAATACAGAAAAAAGAGGAATTAGAGCAGTCTGAAACCCTTTTACTTCTGGTTATTGATTCTGACTGGAGGACAGGAAAGGAGGAGAAAACAAGAGGAGAACCTAGCAGTAGGAGATAATCCAGAAAATATTTTCCCTTGTCTATAAAGATGAAAGCAGTTGGACTGGAGGGTTAGCTCAGTGGTTCTGGTGCCTGCCTCGCAAGCACAAGGTCCTGAGTTCAATCCCCAGTAACCACATACAATGCTGGGCGTGGAGACTCACGCCCACCAGCAATCAATGCCACATACCACAGAGCCGGGCTTGGTGGCTCATGCCTGTAATCTCAGCACTCGGGAGGCAGAGACAGGAGGATTGCTGAGTTCGAGGCTTGCCTGGGCTACATAGTGAGCTCAGGGCCAGCCTGAACTACAAAGCGAGACCCTGTCTCAAAAAAAAAAAAAAGATGAAAGCAGTTGAGAGGAAAGAAAATCAGAAAGTTGGGCAGATTCGTACCATCACAGTAGAAAATGACAAAAGAAATTATGTCAGAGTAAAGACAAAAAAGAGTAACAACAGCATCAAAAATCAACAATATGCAAAGCTAAGAACACTAGTCACAAGGAAACATTCATCATCCCTTGTCTAGTTTCTGAGCAAAATGCCTGAGTTCAGTGCAATGAGCCTTTACAGGTTTGAACTCTGCAAGAATCCAGGCTCTTGCGGGTGGATCTGACTCCACTCCACCAACTCACCAAAGGTTGTGGTCAATAGGATTCCCTAACTCTTCTGGTGAATCTTTTCTTCAATGTGGTGAACTGGACAGAGGAACTAAAGAAAGGCCTCTGTCTAGGTTCCAGTACCACAGCTGCACTCATTCAATGTCCGCCAAGAAGCATGTGGTGTCTTTGGAGGCTTTTCTTCACACAACAGTTATATCCAGCTTGGCCCACAAAGAAATGGAGTTTTCAAGGCCTTCTGGTCTCACCCTGGTTGTAGAAGAGTTGCAGGCCCAGCTCCTATTCAATGGCACCCAGCTCCCTTTTTGCTGAGACTCACTGCACTACTTACAACATTCCTTAATTACCTAGTCTGTCTTCATTGGCCTCTGGTTTGGCCTGGGTGGAGAAAGGAAGGCCACAGATCTGGACACTGGTTAATGGCATGGGAATCCTTTGTTGTTGAGGTTCCCCAGGAGCTCCCCTCTGCCCTGTTTTACCTGATCTGTCTCTGCTGCTTATGGCATGGTATGGGTAGAGGCAGGAAGCCCAAAGCCTTGAGCACCAGTTGATGGCATTAGACTCCTTTGTTACCAAAGCTCCCCACAAGCTCAGTTGCTCCCTGCTTGCCTGGTGTGTCTCTGCTCACCTCTGGTGTGGTCTGGGTGCTGGCAGGAAGGCCACAGCCCCGGGCACCAGTTGATGGCATGGGACACCTTTGTTGCCAAGGTTCTCCAGGAGCTCCCCTGTGTGCTACTTGCCTGATCTCTACTATGAATATTTTTGCTACTGTGCTGTTTGATATCCTTATATATTCTGAATATTAACCCTTTGTCAGACAAATTGTTTGAAAGTCTTTTGTCCCATACTTCAAGTTGTCTCTGTATGCTGTTCTTTTTTTTTTTCCTATACAGAATCTTTTTCAGTTTGCTTCATTATGGTTTTCTTTTTGTTTTGTTTTTTGTTTTTTGCTTTTTGAGACAGGGTCTCGCATTGTAGTTCAGGCTGGCCCTGAGATCACTATGGTGCCCAGGCAAGCTGCCGTGAACTCAGCAATCCTCTTGTCTCTGCCTCCCGAGTGCTGGGATTACAGGCGTGAGCCACCACGTCCGGCACTGTGGTATGTGGTGTTGATTGTTGGTGGGCATGTCTCCACGCCCAGCATTATATGTGGTTACTGGGGATCGAACTCAGGTCCTTGCGCTTGCGCAGCAGGTGCCGGAACCACTGAGCTAACCCTCTGGCCCTGCTTCATTATGTTTTTGTTGTCATACTTTAGATATTATATTTTTTAAATTGCTTGTATCAATATCCTGAAACATTTTTACAGCTGTGATTCTATCAATTTCACAGTTTTGGGGTCTTACATTTAAATCTTTGTTTCATTTTAGATTGATTTTTGTGTGCCTTTGACAATGTGGGAGAATACACAGTGCACTTCCTCTAGCCTACTCCATGCTGTGGATCCCCCATCCTGGACATATTAAGTTGCCAGCTCCCAGCCAGCTCTGCATTTTAATTCCACTTTGCACAGAGGCACAAATATGATCAAGAAAAACTAACTGAATTGTCCACAAGGCCAAGGCCACAAGGGAAAAGAAATCCCTGAAGAATTGTAAAATAATAGGTGGGCCAGAAGTACCAGACCCAAGGAAAACCCATGGCTGTTCTAAACTTCAAAATCAGCAAGAGGTTTCACCCTGAGAGCAACATCATCACAGTAGGACAGAGCTGGAAGGAAAATCCAGTGCCACAGCTCTCTAGTTTGTGGGAGTTAAAACAGGTGCCATTTTGGAAAGGGGTTAGTTTTGTGGAAATGAGCCATAGAAAAAATACACAACAGCTGCACCCCAGGGTTTTCCATGTATCTTTATCATAGTGACTGAGTGAGAGGCTGCCATGGGAGAAAAGAAAAATGATGCATCATTTATATAGGTAAATGTATTAGAATCACATGAAACTTCTCAAAATAAACCAAGAAGATCAGAAGAATTTGGATTGTTTCAAGCTTTAAAAGAAAACAACTTTCAAACCAGAATGATATATCCTGCAAAATTATCTTTCAGAATTGACAAATAAGAAATTTCCATGAAAAAAGAACACATAAAAGATTCATGACCATCAAGATAATACTCCAAAAAATTTTCTCCTCATATGTGTGTCAGTGTGTGCTTCTCATATGAGAGAAACAATGTGATATTTAAGCCTGTATGCTTGATTTATTTCATTTTCTATTATATTTGGAAGTGCATCAATTTACCTACAAGTGTCTACAAATGTCTCCAGTTTATCTTTGCTTATGGATTAAATAGTACTCCATTATGCATAAATATCATATTTTCTTTATCCATTCATCTTTTGATGGGATGTTTCCAAGATCTAGCTATTCTAAATTGTGCTGCTATAAATATAGATATGCATATATGTCTATAGTATGCTGCTTTTAACACTTTTGGGAAAATATATAAAAAAGAGACACAATGGTCAAATGAAACCTTCCATTTTTAATATTCTGAGGAATTTCTACATTGATTTTCATAGTGTTTGATTGTGCAAGTTTACATTCCCTCTAACAATGTGTTCCCTCATATCAGCATTTATTGTTGGATATTTTGATCATAGACATTTTTTCTAGTGTAAGATGATATCTTAATGTAATATTAATTTGCATTTCTCTAATGATCAATGATGTAAACATTTTTTACTTCTATTGGCCATCTGTACATTTTCTGTTACTGGGTACATGATACCTAATAGTGAATTTGGGGGGGGGGGTTCATTTTGGCTCATTGTTTCAGTAGATTCAGGCAATGATCATCTGGATCCAAGGCAGGTACCACATGGGAAAATGAACATCAGGATGGAGGAACCTGTTTACATTTGTCCCAAAAGCAGAGTGACAGGAGGAGCCAGGGAAAGAGATGTATCTTTCTAGGGTGCATTTTCACTCACCCACCCACCTAACCAATCCCGACCTTTAACCAGCACAGGTTTCTGAAATCAGTACATTCATACCTTTGGGTACAGTGCCCTCTACCTTTTAAGAGCCCCATCTCTGAACACATGAGCATTTTGAGGGGTATTCTAGATCTGGACCTTAATAGTTTTTGTTTCAGATAATGATTTTTCAGCTTTTGTTCCTCTGTAATTTCTGCTGCAGTCTGTGACCATCCTGAGTTCCTTTCAAAGGAATCTTTAGCTGCCAATGAAATAATATTGTTTTCTCTAATAGTTTTAGATGACTGTGCCAACTGGCTTCACTCTGTGATGGGGGTTGGTCTTTATGGCAGATTGGTTAAAGAAAAAAGAAAGTAAATGAGGAAGTCTCTTCCATGAAGATCACCATGTCAAAGCTTTCCTTCCCTCCACAATTTGTCAGTATTGTTTAATCTTGAGTCTTCAGGTTGTTGAAGTTTTACACTTTACTTATATTATTTTGTTTATATTGTTATCAATAGAAAGGGTGAACTATAAGGGCTTTACATCACTATAGAAATATCAAAATTTCCCTTCACATTGCTTTTGAAATAAGAAATAGGATACATGGGGGCCAGAGATTTAGCTCAGTGGCTAAATCTCAGGTGCTTCCGGTGCCTGCCTCACAAGCGCAGGGCCCTGAATTTGATCCCAGTAACCACATACAATGCTGGGCGTGGTGACTCACGCCCACCAGCAGTCAATACTACATATCACAGTGCCGGGGGTGGTGGCTCACACCTGTAATCCCAGCACTCAGGAGGCAGAGGCAGGAGGATTGCTGAGTTCAAGGCTTGCCTGTGCTACATAGTGAGCTCAGGGCCAGCCTGAACTACAAAGTGAGACCCTGTCCCCCTCCCCCAAAAAAAATAAAAGCAAAGAAATAGGATACATGGGCTGGAAATTTAGCTCAGTGGTTCTGGCCTCTGCCTTTCAATCACAAGGTTCCAAGTTCAATCCCCAGTACCAAATAAATAAATAAAGGAAACAGGATACAACATAGATGTTCATAGAAGGAAAGTAACCCATATAAATAATTCATCCATTCATCTCTTTTAAAAATCCTTCTACTACTGATTCTTGTCCCAATCCACAAATTGTAGCCCTTGGACTTTTAGTACTGGTCTCTCAAGAAGTCTGTAAAACTCACATTTTTGAGTCTAGAAACCCTTCATGTAGGTTCGGCAAACTGTGTTTTTTAAAGCCTTCCAAATAATTCTAGGTCACATTAAAGTTTGAGAATGACCCACCTGTACAGAATCCTCTCACTTAATTTCTGAGTGAGACATTCTGAATAGAGGAGGTATTTCTGCCCTTTTGTTCTGAACTTATTTTGACTGAGTAGATGTCTCACTATTCTCTTGTATCTCAGAGGGCTCACACTAATCTTTGACTTTAAAAAGTGTAGGCTTTGCATGACCCCTCTTTTCTAACTCCAGAGAGACTTCATTCTGTCCTTTCTCAGATATTTAGCATTTTCGTTATCAAAGAAAAATTTCCCTGTTCACATCTACCTTTCTTGCTGTAATTGAGAAGAATATACTGGCAAGGTCATCAGAGTTCACAATATCTTGAGCAAATGTAGCTGAACATTTTTAACACTCGTGTGAACCTGGCTGCTCTCTCCTGTGTGAGATCAGACAAGCACTCTTATTATTTTAGATTTGTCATTTGTCCACACCAGAAGCTCAGAAAGTCTTAGTAAGGGATGAATGCCTGAGCAATTGCTTAATGAATCTATGGGCCAGGGTTATTTGGAGATTTCTTTAAAGATAAATGTAATATATTCAATATTAATGTGTGTGTTAATTATGGATAAGATTGGGTCTGCAGGGCAGAGTTGGAGGACTTAGCAACACCTAACAAAACCTTCACAGAAAATATAGCAGATTCTCAGAAATCTATTTGCACCATTGATGTTTTCATTGTTACTTATCCTTTTACCACTATTTTGCACTCAAATTCCAAAAAGAGACATTTTACTTCTTAACTTCCAAAAGTCTTTACTTACTGTGCTGGGCAGCTAGATGCCCTAGCTGAATGGGAATAACCCAAGGAGCAAGAACTGAGCTCATTCCTCTGGGATATTCAACAGTAGATGGAGCCTAGCCCACCTTTCTCTTTAGTCTGACTACTGAAGGTCATTTAAGGTGAGAACAAAACAGCAATAGAAAAAGGAAGATACCACAGCAGATAGCAGTAATATGGAATTGTTGTTCCACTAAAAATAAACTTCTATCTCTTCAGGTTTTCCCAATTTATCACTATTGCTTTCAACACAAAAGCAAAATAAAAACACAGAAATACTACTTCCCAACCCACCTCCCAGTACTGGGCATGGAACACAGGACACTATCTCTGAGCTGTAAACCTTCTCTCTTTTTTTTTTAATCTTTATTGGTACATTGTATATACTCTTTTAATTTATGTTTATTTTACCCTAAGAAAAGATATCACTAAGTTGCTAAGGGTGGTTTTGAACTTGTGATCTTCCACCTTTCTGATTAGATTATAGATGTGTTACAAAACCAGCCTATCTCATCCTTTAAAAATATGCAATAACTAAACAGAAATTTTAAAAATGTACATCAATTCAAAAACTGCATCTCATTTTATTCTCACAAATCCTATGAGCTTGGATGTTATTATATGACCTCTAATTCTTGCATTTCAACAGGTGGATGTGTCTTACTTAAGATTTTTTGATTTCATGACTTGTTACATGATATTAAATGTCACTTAATTAAGTAATGAAAGTTATACTATTTTTAGTTCTCTTTAATGCTTTGTATGAGAAAAATCTGTTGCTGGGGCCGGAGAGCTAGCTTAGTGGTTCTGGCGCCTGCCTCGCAAGCGCAAGGCCCTGAATTCGATCCCCGGTAACCACATATAATGCTGGGCGTGGAGACACGCCCACCAACAATCAACACCGCATACCACAATGCCAGACACGGTGGCTCACCCCTGTAATCCCAGCACTCGGGAGGCAGAGACAAGAGGATTGCTGAGTTCGCGGCGGCTTGCCTGGGCACCATAGTGAGCTCAGGGCCAGCCTGAACTACAAAGCGAGACCCTGTCTCAAAAAGCAAAAAAAAAAAAAAAAAAAAAATCTGTTGCTGGATACGTCTCCATTTTGCTAAAAGCAAAGGAGTCCTTATCATCAAAGTCTTTGCCTGGTAATAGTATCTAGTCAAAATTTACATTATCTTACAGTTACTATGATAAATTTATAGTTGCCTTCATATTTGTAGCAATTTCTTATCATTTTGATTTCTGTTATGTAGTAAGGTAAAATTTTCTTTTAATACAGATTATGGAAACAAGCTACTTACAGAAAAGCATTGTTGTTCATGGTATGATGACATATGAAAGTCCGTCTTAGGACAAGTGACTTAGAAAGATCACACAGCTAAAATGTGAGCTGGGTCTGAAGGAAATAAGATTCAGATGGTCTTCACTTGGCAGATTTAGGGCACTAGTGACAGACTTGAAGTCTATAAGTCCTGACTTACGGATTAGTATTGGTCAAACTTTGAAATTACTTTTCTCATGACTTTTGACATCTTGGATCCTTCATTCTCTATTGCCAGCCTTATTGTGCAACAATGCAGAGCACAAAATACATGCTTACATATTTTTTCTGTTTTTATAAGTAATATTTTATATTTATTCAGCTTTTAATATGATTCAGATATATTCTTTGTATATTTCATGTTTTCCAACTAATGCCATTATCCAATGTCTGGTTTATGTTTAAAATAAGCCATTTTTGTTGTCTTTTCAGATCACATGCTTTTGTATTACATGTTGTAAGTTTTTATTTTTACCATATTTTGTCTTTTGTTATATTTTTATCCTTTAGTTTCAATGATGCCTTTCATCAGATGTGTGAAGACACAAATGCTCCAATTTGGGAACAGGCAGTGCTGTAGGCTTCTTGGTGTTTTCCATAAAAAATAGTTTCTCTTGATAAACAATGTAGCAGTTTAACACCTTGTGGGGCCTTTAGCAAACTGAATATAGCAAACTTTCTTCTCTGTAAGACAAGTGTGAATTATCAGGGCCAGAGCACTGTTTACATGTGCACTTGAAGGTCAGCTTGCTTTGGATTCTAAAGACCAACAGAGAGAAAATACTAATTGAAGGTTACTTACAAATAGAAATATAACCAAGTAAAAACTTTTCTGGATCAGCTTATTACTTGCAACATGAAATTCTCTCTGCTTGCCTCAAGAAATGAGAAATTTTAACAAATCAGGCATGTATAAAGAGGAATTCTTTATTTGTATCCAAGAACAGACCTCACAGGAATAGGAACCAAGTTAAGATCTAGCAAAGGATCTGTAATCAATGTTTATTTTTCATCACTTGCTACTGCCAGTCATTCCTACCTCTTTCTTTTCACAGTGTATGCTTACTGTTTTTGCCGTTTTTACATCATATATCTTTCATTTTTAAAAGAGATACTAAATTTCTTGTTTTGACTAAATTTTCAATTTCACTACAGTAATTTCCAAGAAAAAGAATCTGTCTTAATTTATCTTCTTAAATTAATATATTTTTTAATTGAATTCTTTATTGGTACAATTTATATACATCTCAAAATCACATATAACATTGGGAAATTTGTACCAGTATATGCCACAAGTTAATTCTCATTTTTACCCATATCCTACCCACTCCCCCCTCCTCCCCCCTTTATACATGCTCTTTTATTTTTTCTGTATTATATTTATTCCTTCCCCTCATCACATTCCCACACCAAGTTTCCTATAGAAATATTCCACTCTATAAAAGCTGTCCTACTTTCTAGAACTCATTTGCATCTACAGGTGTTCATGCCAA
>PVIC010056337.1:0-10969 GCA_004025085.1 Thryonomys swinderianus
AATTGTAGGGAGGGCAGGGGGATGGGAAAAATGTGAATCAAGATGTGTCATGTACTTAGATATGAGCACCTGTAGATATAAATGAGTTTTAGAATGTATGATAGTTTTTGTAAAATAGGATATATCCAAAGAGAATTTGGTGTGGGAACATAATGAGGGGAAGGAATAAATATGATTCCGAAAGAAAATAAAAGAGGATGTATATAGGGGGTGGGGGTGTGTGGGTGGGTAGGGATGTGGGTAAAAATGAGAATTAACTTGTATCATATAGTGGTACAAATTCCCCAATGTTGTGTGTGATTGTGAGCTATATATAAAATGTACCAGTAAAGAATTCAATTAAAAAATATGTATCGTGTATTGGTACAAATTCTAAATGTTGAGTGAGATAATAATGTGTATATTAAATGTACCAATAAAATCAATTTTTAAAAACTAAGACTGTCTTAAAAAGGACTGAGGATGTAGCTCAGTATGAAGGGACTCAGTTCATTCAATCCCTAATACAGAAAAGAAAGAAAAATACAAACACTTAAATATATGCATATATTCCCAGTCTAGATATGGCATGCTTTGAGGCATCTTGACAGTGGTTGTTACTCATTATCTAATGCCAGAATTCTCAGTGCTTGTGATAGTTTGGGGTGACATATTTCTCCTGTAGCCATTGATATTCACTCTTGAGATAAGAACTTCCATTTTTGTTAGAGTGTGATCCTTATGTTTTCTGCTTTCGGTAACCCCAAAACAAAACCTATTCTACTGAGCTTAATTATCTGCCTCCCCCGATTCCACTTCTCTGAGCTCCTGTGGCTCCTGAGTCACAGGTTTAATCTTGTGTTCTGCCAACTTACTTAAATTATCAGGGTATTTTCTTCTTCATTTTTAAAAACTGAGATTCTTTCCTTTTTTTGTTTCATTTGTTACCAGCTCTTCTGTAATTTACAGTTGATATCCAGCAGAATATTCTGTTGATGTACACACGTGCTTTTCAATTTGCTGTTGATTGGTCCTTACTTTCATTCTTCCTCTGATCTGGAGAAAACAGAACAGATAAATACTAGTATTTAGTTTGTTTTCTTGAGCCCAAAGTTCTTTAATTAGTTTAAGTGAAGTTATAACATATAGTATTGGTCCACAAATTTATAGACCCCTCTTAAAGAAAAGCCAAATTTCTGCAGGGTCCTAAAGTCTACTGCTTGAGCATAAGAAACATTACTGTACATAAAGCTTCCATTTGGACTTATATTAACTTTCTTCCTTCCTTCCCCCTTCCTTTCTTTTTTTCTACTCTGCAATAATGTTTATAAAAAGATAAGTCATTTCTTCCTCCTGACAGCATACTTTTCCTCTACAGTTTTTCATAGTTGTAGTATCCTACTCTTTTGCAAAAGATGTATATTAATCATTTACAGCTAATGGGGTTTAAGACATGTCAACACAAAATATGGCACATTGGCATACTGAATGTTTTAAGTTAAAAAAATTTGAGAAACGAAGTATAGGAAGAACTTTCTTACCTTTTCCTAAATCAGAGTATAAGCCCTTATTTGGGAAGCACCTTCCCTATGTGTACAGAAAAGGAACATCCTGTATCTAAAGACAAATGGACTCCAAAAGGAATTTAAGTGAAGAGACCTAGCTATTTGTTGTTCCTAGTTCATATTCTGTTTCCTATCATATTTGTCCAGGTCATTTCGTTTATCATCTAACTTAGCATGGAAATGTTTCAATTTACCACTTCTCAGGGATCTTCACTTCTTTATGATGGCCACTATGTCCAAACCAGCTTATATTAAATAGCTAGAAATGGTTGCACATGCCTGTAATTCTAGCTACTCAAGAAGCTGAAGCAAAAGAGTCAGAAGTTATAGGGGAACTTAGCAAGACCGGCTCTCAAAATATAAATGACTTGGGATATAGACCAGTGGTAAAGTATCACTTGGTTCAATCCCTAGTACTGTGAAAACAAATATATTTATGTGATTTTATTTCTTGAAAGATCCCAACTGAGAAGTTAGAAGAGTAAAATGAAAGGTAGTTTTCCTCTTCTATGTAACTATCTTTTACTTGGTTGCTGATTCAAAACAATTTGTACTAAACATGTAGTAAAGTCAGATATGTGCTTGAGTATACTGTTTCATCAGATATCTAGAGCACTTTATAACCTTATCAGTAAAGTCCTAGAGTGAGTCACACTTGAAGAAACTACCAAAAAGAGAATTTTGTATGTTAAATGTTCCCACACCAACAAGTCCAAATGATTTAACATTAACATAAAGACTTAGAGATATTTTGATTTGGACCAAACTGGTCATTAATTAAATTTAGAGATTTGTTTTGTTCACATTTTTATTTTAAGTAAATTTTTACTTCTTAAGTTTATTTACATTTAATTTGATAAAGGAGGAAAGATTTATTTTGGTAGACAAATTTTATTTTAGAATTAATTTATGGTGAAAATTCATAACTAGTTTATAACTCTATTAGTACTTTAGAAATGATAATTTTTAAGAAAAATAAATTTAAAAACTCACCTCCTTTTCTCAATTTTAATCATAAAATTAAAAAATATAGGAATCTCACTTTTGCTATATTTAAACAAGTGTGTCAAGAGCTGGCTTCCTAGATGTCATCAGCACAATATATGGGCAGGGTGGAAGTCAGTTTGTTGTTTACCGCTGTCAGGCACTAACCACCTCATCACAAAGTATTGGCCATATCTGGGAGGGAGAAGATAAGAAGGTAAGGGCAGAATTTATTACATATGGGAAGTTTGGTTTAAACTCACCCTTTGAATTTGTGGACTTGATTAGGACTGTGTATAAATCCTAATAGTGTAGTCTTGGATTAGTAGAAGGAGCAAAGGGAGGATTTGGAGACATGACAGGGAAAAAATCCAAATCATAAAACCCAGTACTTTCCATTAAAGAGTTGGTGGGTCTTTTGTGAAATTCCTGTAATGAATAATCAAATAATTTGCTTGTCAGACCAGTCCTGAAGAGAAACAATGAATGCTAGTGAAGACTGCAGAGTAACAAAATCACATGAAGGTAGGCAATAAGGTGTAGTTTCCTTTCCAAGTGTCCAGGCTGAGTGTGTGGTTATATACTTTTGGTTCTCAAGAGTTATTTGGATTGTATGACTCTGCATTTGCCCTATAATCTAATCTCACTGGGATCCTGTTAGGAAAAAAAATCTCACTTAAGATAGGAATGTTGATGGTGTAAATGGCATATTCTGAAGTCCTTGGATCATGATGTGATTATCTGAAGCTAACACCCAGGAGACCAAAAACACAAGAGCCAGGGGCTCCACTTTGGCATGGACAGGAGCAACATATGGACCACCTACTTTATGCATTATATGAGGCTGTCAGCACTGGATTATCAACAAAGAATCAGGAGTTACCTCTTAGTTCCGGCTGATGCAACAAAATACCATTAACCAGGTGGCTTAAATGACATTTATTTCTCACAGTTCCACAAGCTAGAAGTTCAAGATTAGTGTGCAAGTGTGGTTGGGTTTTGGTTTCAGCCCTCTATCCCATTTACAGTGAGCCGTCTTCTTAAAGCCATGCATGAGGCTGGGGTACAGGGAAAAAGAAGAGAGAAAACAGATGAAGGAAGTGAAGGAGACTTTTCTTGTCTTTTTGTAAGGGCACTAATCCCATCCTGAGATCTACCTTCATGGACTATTACTTCCCAAAGGCCTGTCTCCAAACACTATCACATGAATGATTAGGGTTTCAACATATAAATTTTGGGGAAGACAAGTATTTAGCCCATAGCAGGTGGTTTAAAATTTTTTTTTTATTTGGCCTCTAGCCAGGCCCTAAAACAGCTAACACAATGCATGTGAGATGAATAGGCCTCTCTTGGGAAAATATGTAATCTACCCTTCTTGTTCCCCTCCAGATATATGTATCAGTTTCCCACTACTGTATAATAAGATCCAAATTTCCCTTTTATTACAATTTACGTGAAGGCTTCTGCTTGTGTGCTTTTTAAAAAAATTACTGTTTCGAAGCTTCATTTGGGATCTGATCAAACACTAGGGCACAGGTCTGATTATTCTGTGTGGATTTACTGAATGAAAAAAATATACATGCATATGAATAATTTAAGTAGCAAAAAGAGAAAAGAAAGAGAATAGATGAGTATGAGTAGAAAATAAGTATTCTGAAGTCTTTTTTCCATGATACTTAAAGATATTTCTTGTTCTCATCAGTTTCAGAGCAGGATAGGGCCTTTTCCTTTTTGTGGTTTGAAGTAACTTTCCTGCCAACCACCATCTAACCTCTGTCACTAGAAAGCTATGTGCTGGCAAACTGGCCTCAATAGTTCAAGGTTAGAGAACCCCAGCCAACGCCTGAGGGTGGGACAGAACCTAGGCGCCAAGGCAGTATCCTCAGGCTGCTAATTTGCTGGACACATACAGTTCTGTTCTGTAACCTTCCCTTGGGTTGTGGGTGAGTGGAACCCATTAACATTTAAAAATATTTGCAGAAATCAAGGGGGGGGTATTTCTTGAGGGCCAGTACTCAGTGCACTTTTATGCATGCCAAACTTTGCTGGCATGGCTTAGGACTTGATAGAGAACATCTGGGTGACTGCTGTAGCAGCATATAGATGTGGTGGGGAGCAGGAACAAAGGGGGCTTGTGCGAGAACGTTGCAGTTGGGGAAATGCTCTCTGTAAAAGAGGCCTTACTTAATGTCTTTCCCGTGCTGGGAAGGGGAGTAAGGATAGGAAGGGGAGTTTTTTGCCCTTGTGTTGCCCTGGGAATGTACGCTGGAGACTGAGTGACAGCACAGAATTGGTCCATTAGGCTGCAGAGATCCTTGTTTGCACTGTCAGAGAAGTGTTTTCAGATCCAAGATGCAGCCAACAGCAACCACAAGGATGATGTCCTAATGCTGCTTTGCTCTGGAAGTTTCTTTGTCTAGATGCACGAGAAGTAGACATACATTACAAAGGAGGGAGGGTTCTGCTTTCAATTCAGACACAGTTCTCGTTGTTTCTTCCATTTCCAATCCCATTCACGTGGATACACAGTAACATAAGTTACATATCAAAGACAAGTATATTTCAAACACAAAATCCTATTAACTGAATGTTAAGATCAAACTGTTAAAAATCTGACATTTGTAGGTAGAGTTTTATATTGGATTCTGATCTGTGCATGCCTTAGTTTACCCAGCATGAATGTTTTGGCATTTATTAAATCATTCCAATGCAGTTGCAAGACAGAAAGTACTATCGTATAGTGATTCATTAAGAATGAATAAAGTACTGTGCCCTTCACACAGATAGTTCTTGTGAATATAAGGTAGTCTATCTGCTACAATCAATGTGGTGTATGTGCTTCATTTAGTGTTCTCCCTCTCCTCTTTCCTTTAATTCCAGCTCATTGCTGTCCTCTGATTCTGCTCCAAAACACTTTTCCCACATTTTTCATACTGCTAGGAGCTCTCTCTGAGGTTTCATTTAAGAACCCAGACTTTAGCACTTGAAACTACTGCAAAATTGTGCCAGCAGTGGGGCTAGAGACTCACCTCATTCATTCAGCAAGCGTTTGTCAAGTAGCCACTGTGCCATGGACCCTAGGGGTATCATACTCAACAAGACAGTCCCTACTTTCTAGTCCTGGGACAACCAGATGATATACCTACTGTTTCAAATAGTAGACTCCAGCTTGTGTGAGAACTGGTAGGCAAACCTTATTTCATTCAATTGGTTTTGTTCCCCTGATTTTTTTCAATTTTGCATAATTGTTGCTATTCAGATTGTTCACACTAGTTTTAAACTTATGTTCTTAAGACTGGCTGTTTTAGTCTCAAGCAGGTAGTAAAATAATAAAGTTACTATGAGGCTTTGAGTTTTAGGTGCTCTGGTGTTCATTATTATACATACATAAATGTGTTGGTGTGAGTGTGTATTCTGCCAATTAATGTTATAGGTTTGGTTTTGGAAAAAGCAATTTTTAAACTATCATTCTAAATTTATTTAGAATTTGACCTTCATTTAATATTAAGAATTACATTTTGCTAGCTAAGCATGATGGTGCATGCTTATAATCATAGCATTCCAGAGGTTGAGGTGAGAGGATTGCTGAGAATTTAAGGCCAGCCTGGAATACATAATGTGTTCAAAGTCAGACAACTACCTAGGGAGAACCTAGCTAAAAAAAAAATTACATTTTATTAGCCAATGCTTTTACATTCTCAATTGGTATTTAATATTTTCAGAACTTCCTATACTATTAATTTGTTCTGAGACATTCTTCTCCTTCCCCCAAGCAACAAATCATATATATCTGAATGTCAAGTTTATGGTCAGTTATTTTGAGAGTGTTTAGATCTAAAACCACTGGAGGTTATCTTAGATCTGATCAGATACTCTTCCTATAAATTATAATTATAATCATAGTAAACTGTTAGCCTCCACTTGACCAAAATTTTTTGATGTAAGCTACTATCTACTTTTTTAAACAAAAATTACATTAACTTTATATTTTGCCATCTTTGTGCAACTGTGTCTATGTTAATAAGAAACTGCACCATAGATGAAAAGCTCTAGTTTCCTTTGAAGTGTATGCATATATCTTCTGCCGGTTTTGGTACTAGGGATTGAATCCAGGGCCTCACACATGCTAGGCAAATGCTTTACCACTGAGATACATCCCCGGCTCATGACATATTTTTATGAGTTTACTCATATCATATGATATTGTTCCTTAGACAAACATAATCCTATGTATCTGTGTATTTTGTTTCTCTCTTTCTTTTCTTTTTTTTTTTTTTTTTTGTACCATGAGTTGAATTTAGGACCTTGTGCTTGCAAAGGAGGAATAGTGCCACTGAGCTAAATCCCTGGCCTTCTAACTACATATTTTGGATATAGTTCATGCTTAAATGAAACTTACATTCTGAATAAAACATCTTAAAAATGAGAAAAGGAAATATTAGTCATGTTAGCAAATACAAAAATTGACATCAAAACCCTAAAATTATCTCAAATTTATGCAACTCATATTGAGGTCAAACCAGTAAGAATGTTTGTGTCTCTCATCCCAAGTTCTTGAGACCCTATTATATTATATGGAGACTAATATGCCAGACATGATTAATTTACTCCAAAGAAAATATAGAAATTTATCAAATTCAGGAGTGCTTCTCTGAAATTACTACCATGAAGAAAATAATTAAATGTAGACTAAAGCCTTTGAAGATTCTACTCCTATGTTTTCTCCATCAAGTTCACCATAATGAGCCCTTTCAACTCAATCTTCCATTGAAGAGTAGTTACAGGAGAGAGTCCATATCATATTTCCTTCCTTGATATATATCCAATCACCAATACTTGCTAGGTCTATTCCCTTTCTTCACCTAAAAAAACAAAACAGACAAACAAACAAAACATGAGAATTTATGTTGGCTTGCAAGGCATCTGAAATGTCAGAAGCATCAGGGGCAATCTTAGAACTGCAATGGCTTATCCAAGTAACATAAGTAACATACAAATTTTTTTTAAAGAGCTTCTGAGTTTGATGTCGGGGACCTCCTGCCAAGGAAGCATCTCAGGAGCTATTGCTTAGTTCTGTGTCATCCCTGAGAATGAAATGTCTGTTTACAAAAAAATCTTGGACTTGCCCAGCTGGACATAAGGGAAGACTCCCCTGGCTGTTGCAGATGATCCCCAAAGCTCTTGGTTTTCCATGCCTGACTTTACTGCTTCATTTCAGCCCATTTCTGGATGAACCTTAATATCCCTCATCCAGCATGGCATCTGCAAAGCAGCTCTGCTGTAGTTTTTCTGTCACTCTTGGCCTTGGCACACATAGTGAGGCTCTCACAATGGCAGTAACTAGTTTTCACATATCTTTGGTGCAGGAAGATGCAGCAAATGTACCCTGTTGCAGTGTTGCATGGTAATCTCTTACATAACTATAGATGACCTCCAGTGTTATCTGAAGTAGTGGCCTTGGACTCATCTTTATTTTTTATTTATTTATTTTCTTTGAGACAGGGTCTTGCTTTGTAGTTCAGGCTGGCCCTGAGCTCACTATGTAACCCAGGCAAGCCTTGAACTCAGCAATCCTCCTGCCTCTGCCTCCCGAGTGTTGGGATTACAGGCGTGAGCCACCACACCCGGCACTGTGGTATGTGGTATTGATGGCTCGTGGGCGTGAGTCACCACGCCCAGCATTGGTATGTGGTTCGGGGGATCAAACTCAGGAACTTGTGCTTGCAAGGCAGGCACCGGAACCACTGAGCTAAATCTCCGGCCCAGAACTCATCTTTATTTTAACTGCTTTGTGGACCAGATCCTGAAACTAGCAAAATCACATCTTTGTCCCAAGCACTCCATAATCATCCACAGCCAAACACTGGTGATATTCAGTTGTCTTTAGTGTGTTCATATCATTATAATTTAAAAGTGCAGTCATTCTGATGATTAAGTGTAATTTATTAGCAGAAAACTTTGAAAATATTATTTTACACTCATAACCATGATTTTTCATTGAAACAAAGTTTCCTGAAATGCTCAGAAATTTGGTAGCAGATGAGATATTGAGACTTGGTTTTTAAATTACTGCCTTAAGAAATATGATTTTTTTTGTAAAATATCTTTTCAATTAAAAAAAAGCATTAACAAGGAACTACTATCAAAAAATAAGGTTGGCAGCTGGACATGGTGTCACATGCCTATAATCCCAGCATTCAAAGGCTGAGGCAGGAGTATCACTGGAAGAGAACTTGCTTTAAAACACAAAAACAATGAGGTTGAACTAGATGTAGCAAGAAATATCTGTAATTCCAGATATTCAGGAGGCTGAGGCAAGAAGACCACAAGTTTGAGGTTTTCTTAGAGTAGTTCTGCCTTAAATAAGTCAACCTGATGCCCAGAAACATCACCTCTCTGTGATGTGGCAGAGTTTACCACATTGTGAAGAGCTGCCTGCTTTGTCCACGATGTAACATTAATCCAAGGTCAGAAGGAAAGCAGCTGGGAAATTTCCTATTTTTAAAATTGATTTTACCTCACTTAATAGAATTCTCATACATTTCACCAACATGCATCAAGAATATAATGATTCTATAACAAAGCAACACTCGGGAAAAAATTTTGCCTAGCAACAAGATTCTTCTCTCCAAATCAGGAGTCACTTTAACACGAACACCAGTGGTAGTGACAGAACTCAGGATTTCCTCCCACCACGATGTGCTGACAACAAATGCCTGTGACAGTGGCAGTGGAGTAGATGCCAATTTGGTCCAAGCCTCCGTGGAATCCAAAGAGATGTCTCACAGTAGCTTATACAGCCTTCAGGAATTTTCCATATGAAAAGCAAAAGTGATAAATGGGGACATAACTTAGAAACCCAGGAGAACAGCAGCTGAGTAAAACATGCAGAGCAGGAGAAGTTTGGGAAGAGTCTATCCCTATAACAGGGCTTTGGTTTCCCTGACTTATGATCCAGGACAGCATCAGACTGAGTTAAAAATTAAATCACCAAGCCATGCATAGTGACTCACGCCTATAATCCCAGCACTCGGGAGGCAGAGACAGGAGGATTGCTGAGTTTGAGGTTTGTCTGGGCCACATAGTGAGCTCAGTACCAGTCTGAACTACAAAACGAGACCCTGTCTCAAAAAAAAAAAAACCAGAAAATTGTTCAAGGTTGTAACGCACACTCATGGTTAGAGTACTTACCTAGCATAGGTGAAACCCTGGACTCATTCCTTAGTACCTTAAGACATGATTATGAAAATACCAAGCAGATATCCAAATAATCAAAAATGTACAAGTATAATGAAATATGTATGACTTTATAGCAAAAGTCAACCAAACTCTGTATGAACAAAAAATACTTTGCTCTTGTAGAAAAATTGACTCACCTAAGTGAAAGAGTAAAAGAATAACATGTTAAGTTTACATAAACGGACAATTATAAGTGATATTTATTTTTCTATTCTCTTCAAAATGAATGTGGAATTAGCAGTTTTATAAAGTAGTAAAATTTTATTCTGGGATCTTGCTCACCTGACTTAAAGTTGTGTCTTCTAAGAGAAACTGATGACAAAAATACCTGATAGAATCACTATGATGGAATCTGTGGCAGAATGTGGCAGAATTACTCAGGATAGTATTCTAGTATTCTGAGTTTGGGCTCCATTTACCAAGGAGAGATTAAAAGCTTCGATTCATCTCCTTCCTAAGCATGTCTCATGGGAGACTATGTTGTCCCGGGTGATGTTTAAATAGTTCTCCAGCTGGAGGGTTTCCATAGGTGTTTTTTTTTTTTTGGACCTTTTTATAACCACTTACCTTTTTTGATATTAAAATATCTCATATTTCTCTGGAAATCATTTTATGGCCTGCATGAATAGAGGTTGCTGGAGCCAGCCGGACAAAACAGCGGGGTCGTGAAGTCGAGGGGCGTGGATTAAGAAAAGAAAAGAAGACAGGATAATGGGCTCAGGAGGACCTCTCAGTCAGTACTGAGCAGGCCCTGAGTTTATTCTTCAGTGCTCTTTTATAGTATTTCTAACTACAGTGCTTAGGTGCAAGGCTTTCAATGGACAATGTAGTTAGTGGTTAACATATAGGTTTAGCATGATTAGAATCTAAATCTACAGGAATTCAAAATACAAACATAACTTTGTCTGGCAGACAGTACTCAAATATTTCTGGAATGTGCTCTCTCTGCTCCTAAAACTTCTCCCTAGGTGATCTGCAAGTTTCTTATGTTAAAGACTGGCCTAGGCTCTCAAGGCTCAAGTCTTTGTCTCTTAGAATACTTCCCTATTCTTGAGAAGTTACTTCTCTTTGTCATTTTATTTTATTTAATCACTAAAACAATATCCTTTATCATTGATGCATAGTCAGTAAATCAGACAGAGATTGTATTAGAAAAGAACAGCAAACTCCTAATAGAAGGAGCAAGGGAAGGCGACTCTGGG
>PVIC010056338.1:0-10970 GCA_004025085.1 Thryonomys swinderianus
GGGACCCCTGTGTAAGATCGCCTGTGGGTACAGGGGTAAATCTTAAAGGACCTCTCGTCTCCACATTGGAATCCACCTGCGGCAGCAGAATGCTGGCACATCATGGGACTTTCCTGACTCAGAATTCCTTGGGCCAGCAATACAGTGTACAGGGCGAGTGGGCAGGTGCAGGAACATGGCAGAGCTCAGCATGTACACTTGGGACCGCTGTGCTTAGACTTGAGTACTGCCACTGTCCCTCAGCATCTACTGGAACTGGCTCCCGCACCCCTAAGGTTCCCGGATCCATGGCGCTCATGTGTTTGCAGAGAACCCACATGTTTCTTTCTGTGTCCTTTAAATCCTGTTCAGGTGACTAATGATCCCTGAAGCAACGTAAATGCGGTGTGAATACTTGTCACAGTGTCTTGTTTGGGAATAGCAACATCCATACTCAGTATGGATGCAAATTTTTGCCCAAACATTCTCAGTCCAAAACTAGTTGAACCTGAGTGCAGAGAACCTGTGGACACACAGGGATTCTTCCACTGCTTCCAACTCTCACTGGCTATGTAATTTTGGGCAAGTCATTTCCTAGGCCTCAGTCTTGCCATCTGTAAAATGGAGATAACAGGGCCTCATCATATTAAGAGGATTAAATGAACTTGGCAACTAGCACATGAAAATGGCTCATGGTGGTCACTGCCACTTCTGATGTTCCTGGTACTACCGAGGTGATGGTGGTGATGGTGAAGATGATGATTATGATAATCAGATTAAGGACTGAGGATTTAGCCCAAGTGGTACCGCACCTACCTTGGAAGCACAAGGGCCTAAGTCTGATCCCTGGTACCAGCGGAAAAAAAAAAATAATAATCGGATTAAGGAGCTGAAAAGAGCCTACACAGCTGCTCTGTGTAGAGCAGTAGAACAGAGTGGGCTAAGCACCATTTCAGCCACAAACAGGAGAAACCATACCTAACTCAAGACTTACAAAGGCCTAAATGTGAATATTTCCAGGTACAAAATGGATGCCTAACACATACCATTTCATCTGTCAGGAGCTGAGAACAAACCAGGGGCACCACTAGCAGGGGCATGCATGCAGTCCGCCATGCTCTTCTAAGCACGATCCGTGACCAGTGAGGTCCCTACATTACAGACTGAGGTTGGATGTCAGCCCCTGAACATCCTGACTGCCAGGCCACGGTAGTGCCCGTTAAGGGACACATACGTGTCCCTATGGTCATTCTTAGCTGTTGAACACAGCTAAGATGGATACACATTGTTGGGGACCCCCACAGTCCCTAAGTCACATAGCCTGGTCCCTAACATTTTCCTCACATAGCTTGGTCCCCAACAGCTTCTAATCTTCCCTTCGAACCTAGCTGTTTTCTAAAACCCTGCTAAGCTCCACCTATTCCAATAAATCTTCCTGGTCTTTCTACCTGACGGCCTGCAGTCCTGTCTCTCTCACAGTGTGAAGCCCTCGACTAGGTCCCAGAGCACACATCTGCTCCATGGATTCGATGCAACCAAAGCACATCAGGAACCTTCTACGCTCCTCCATGCAGGAGATAGGTACAGTGAGAACCACGGCTTGCCAAGTCCCGTACCATCTCAACAAACTGTGTAAGCCAGTTTGGGCGAAAGCCCTTTTGCCTTTGCTGTATCTTCCCTTCCGCCCAGAGAAACATTCCACAGATAGGAGGCTCAGAGAGAAAGGCCTTGCGACCATCGCACCAATAGTAAGTACCTGCATGCAGACCCAAGCCTGCCTGTGTGACCCCAGAACCCCCAGGACCCCCCTCCATCTCATCCTACCTCTCATAGATGCAGTATGATTGAAAAATATAGGAAATGTTTAAATTTTCTCATGTATTACAATAAAAGCCACATTGTCATCAGTCTCCCTCAAAATACTTCCCTTCAGATTGAACGCACTTAACCCAGCATGCCGGCCACTTTCTGAAGCAGTTCCGGAGATGCCCCTTTGTGAGTCTCTGACTGCTTGACTGTGGCTGCCTCGGGGTCCTTAATGGATTCAAAATATCTACTTTCCATGGTCATTCTGACTGCGGGGAAGAGTAAGGAATCCTATGGGGCCAGATGTGGTGGGTAGGTGGATGAGGACACACCTTAATGCTTTTATTTGACAGAAATTGCCTTACTGGAAATAAGATGCGACCTGGCCTGGGACTATGACAGAAGAAGAAACTGTCGGCCCACAGAAAAGAGGACTTCCAGAACCACTTCAGAAAGTGCAAGGACCATGGGAGCAAAGAGAGGGGCATACTTTAAGGGAGGTTAACCACCATGTGTCTTTTAAAGCGAGAAGCTTTTTAAATTTAAACACTGCTACATTTTTTAATTATTCCTTGTATGTTTTTCATGATGACATACTCATTGACTCATTACCATTATATTTTTCCTTCCTGGGATGTTCTACCTTTGCCAGGCTTTCCCAACTCTCTCTTTGCTCTATGAGGCGGCTGCGCATTTTCAACTTACTTCTTGCTTTTCTCCAAGGAGCTCTATCTTACCTTTATTTCCCCTTCCAAAAACACCTTGAACCAGCAAATTCGTTTCCTATTCTATAGCACCACCTGGCGACTGTAGCGAGTACAGCTCAGTTTTGATTTTGGTGTGAAAGGAAATCTCGCCGCCTAATGGGTCTGAGGATGTTCTGAACAGCAGAACTACAGCCAACGCTGGGAACACAGTCCCCACGGTCTCCCCGTGGGACTTGTACTTACAATAGTTCCCTGACGTCCCACCCTGCCAGTGCAGTACACAGAGGCCCAAGCTTCCCTTCTTCACCAGCTGACCGCGGCCATTGGGCACCATCTGGTACAAACCAGGGGGCACTAGGGTGGAGTCTTGCTGGAACAGGGAAGGAGCTAAATGATCTTAAACAACTGTGTCTAGGGTTGCTTTTGTTTTTTGGGTCTTCTAATATGGTTCAGGCTGGCCTTGACTTACTGTGTAGCCCACACGGGCTTTGAACTTGAAGCAATGCCTCAGCCTCCAGAGTACTGGGATTACACACATGCACCAAAATACTACTTAATTTTTTAAAGACAGCTTACTGTAAAAATAGAGGCTTCATCCATTTCATGTTTTCTGCATCTCTTGAGTGCATCCAGAGACCAGGCCTGGAGACAAGCCCATGCCAGCCGGTTTATCTAAGTACACTCTGTGGTGTTTGAGTTCTGATTGCCTCACGGGGCATAATTGCCTCACGGGGCATTTCTCATAACATGTTCCCACCAGTAAGGGATGCATGGCTGTACCAAGTTTTTTTTATATATTTTTAAACCTGGTAACTAATAAGATCAGAGGCTAGAGTGTAGCTCAGTAGCTCAGGACTTAGGGAACAGGTGTAAGGCCATCAATTTGATCCTCAGCACCACAAATAGAAAAAAGATCAGGATTTCACACAATGCTGTATCAAAGCACTCAGTGATGCCACTGGGAATCTTCCTCTCTCACTTCTTTTCTCTGTACCCGCTCAGACCTGGAAGGCTCTTCCTGCAGCTCAGATCCTGCCTTCTCGGGATCCCTAGCACCACAGAACCTCTCCCTCACAGGATTCCAACTGAAGTCCCAGGGCTGAGGCAATGCAGCCCAGAAGTCACAGCCCTGGGAACGGACAGGACTTGCTCTACCCAAACCTTGTGACTGTGTGAGTTGTTTTCCCCAGGAAAGTGGCAATGATACTTAGCCAAATACTTAGCCAAATAAACCATAAACATTATCATAGATGTACAGTATTATGGCTTATATCTAGATGTCTCCCAAAGTCCCCCACACTCATAGGTGGGGGTTTTCAGAAGTGGCTGGATCTAGGGTGTGTGAAGGTTTATTAAGGTTGTGATGCTGGGATTAAGAATGTGCAGGACACACAGAATTCAGATTATTATAGTCCTGGGTGTGGACAGTGGGAGGCCCCACCCTGGGTCAGGGTGGCACCACCCAAAAGGTTTGTAGCCCAGATGGGGTAAAAAGAAGAGGAAAGCTACTGCTGCACTGCCTCCTGCCTGCTTTTCCATGACTGTTTTTCTTTTGCAATGCCCATCTGCCATGCCACCCTGCCACGGAGCCAGCTGATTACAGAACAATATTGCTACCAACTGTGAGCTGAAATAAGCGTTTCCCCTTTAACTTTGGGTGTTGTATATTTTGTATCAGCAACAAGTAAAGCAACTAAGACACAGGGTCACACATCCCATAGACTACAAATTCTGACAGTTACTTTAAATACTTGTGGGAAGAGTTGCACGGCAGTGGGAGCCAAGGACATGGCTCCTCCTTGTGGCCGGCTCTCTATGTGCTCTTGACAAGCCAAGGGGCTAGGCTAGGTCTGTCTCTTCAGGGGTCCTGCCAGAGTGTTGGCCTAGAACCCACGTTCACATGCTTCTGAGGCTAGGCCAACAGAGCCGGAAGTGGTGGGCCGTGGTGACCTGGAAGTGAAAACAGATAGTATTGTGTGGCCATCTGGGTCTTCTGATTATTCAATGCATCTTGCAAAGATTTCAGTGTGAAAGACTAATCTAAGCATGGTCACAGCGGCACAAATCTGTGGGCTGTGCAAGCCATGGGGAGACTGGATGAGTCAAAAGTGGGCCGGACAATATACAAATCATATCTCAGTCAGCCTGCTGGAAATGAGGTCAAAGCTTTTTATGAACTTTTTCAAAATTCAGAAGCTTTCAATTTTTTTTAAAGGAATGAAGTAAGCCAGGAATGCAGACATACATATAATCCCAGCACACAGGAGGCTGAGGCAAGAGGATTTTGCATTTGAGGCTGGCCTGAAGTAGGTCCAAGGCCAGATTAGACTACATAGGATGACCCTGTCTTGAAAGGCAAAAACAGGAACCAAGCACTGCTACCTGCTACAACATGAGTGAACCCCAGAAACATTATGCAAAAGGAAAAAAAAAGTCAAACACCAAAGGCAACCTGGCAGATGTGACTCCATTTATAAGAAATACCTAATCTATACAAAAAGCCAAAAGGGAGGTGCCAGGACCTTTGGGAAGGAAGAATGAGAAGTAATTCTTAGAGGTACAGGGTTTTCTCCTGAGGTGACAAAAATATTGGAAGCAAACGTGGCAATGTTTGTACAGCATCATCAGCATGCTCAAAAGCTACTGAACTGAATGATTTACAATGATTAAAAGTAACATGGATTTTTACCTCGATTCTTAAAAAATGTTCTGCCAGCCAAATAAAACACGTCTGTGGGCTGAACTAGGCCCAGTGTTGAATCCCAGCCCAACAATCCCCGGGGCCCTTTGAACGCTCACGCCCCCATCTGCAGGGACCCAAATGTCGCCTCCATCTGGGATCTGTGAGCAGCAGACCACAGTTTCTAGCAGAGGGAGAAGCAGCAGATAATTTGAGGCCAAAAAACAAAGCTTAAGCTGCTGGAACCACGCCAAGGTTTTTCTTTTTTCTCTTTTTTTCTGACTGCCCTTTGCCACAATGAAGGGCAAAGGGTTGCCCCTGGGTGACAGCGAATGGGCTTTGTTGACACAGCCCAAGCTCAATTTGTGTGAAGTTAATAATTAGGCTGTCATCCCTCCGCTCCAGAGCAATTAGGGGCCCGCGGAGGGAATGAATGGCCCCTATTATCAAGGGGAATTATAAATAGAGAGGGCCGTGGGGGATGGGCCGGCAGGAGCCTGCTCCCTGCCCAGCGCCTCAGCCGCGGAGCTGCGGCCTGGCCGGGCTGACAGCTCCAATCCCAGCTGCCACCCGACGGCTCTAAATTCCGCCTCTGTCATCCGAGGCTGGCTTTTTATGCTGTCCAGAGCAGAGAGGAGCGGCCCAGCTGAGCGGCAGGGAGCTGGCTGAGATAACCGGCTTTGTTTGCGTTACCTCCCGACCGGCAGGGGCCTGAGGTGTCCGGGGCTGAGCGAGGGAACCGGGCCCAGCCTGACAGGCCGGGGTGTCGGCGACGCGAGGGACAGGCTGCGAGCAGCTCCCGGGTCAGAGCCCGGTCCCCGCGGGAGCGCTGCCCAAGCCCGCGCCTGCTGGGGCGCAGCCGGCTCCAGGAAGGAGCTCCTCCCGGCCTGTCTTTGCCCCGCTCTCCCAAGTTCGTCCTCGGCCCTCCCCGCACGCCGCAGGCTCCCCGGGAGTAGGGCCTGCTGAGGGGAGAGGTGCCTGCGTTCCCTCTCAGCGTGGAAACCTCTCCGTTAGAAACGAGGGCAGGTACACTGAGGCCTGTGCAGGGTCAGCACCAGCAATGCCCTGCCTTCCCGTCCACATCCCACGGGTCGGCCCTCGGGAAACAGCACCCAAGGACCTCTCGCGGAGGGGGACAGGAGGTGTCCCCTTCCGAAACACGTGCACAAGTGCTTTCCTCGGTTATTTTCTTTTTTTCCATCATATATGTCCCTGTAAGCATAGTACACCCCCAGAATATTCTTCTCTCGAGAATCTTGGGCTTCTTTCCTTAGTCTTACAATGTGTTGTTGTCTCGCCTCCTCTTCAGCTATGTATCTGACAGGACCACCATCCTACATGCAGTGTATCACTGACGTATACATCAGGACTGCACTACTACAAGATGATAATAATATATAATGCTTTCAAAGCACCAGGTGCTTTTTAAAACAATGAGTGATCAAAATATAAAACTGTGTTACAGTAAAAGACTCACTGCCATTGAGCCCTCTCAAAGTACCCCCTCACTTTCAACATACTTGTCCCATTATTCTTCCTAGTTTCTGAAACAATTCTGGAAGTTCTCTTTCATGAGAGTTTACAAACTGTGATCAACTATACGGTGAACACTGCTGTCACCAAGCACCGTTCAACATAAAGGGAGATTGTAGACACATTATGGTGTGTCTCTATCTGCCTTATTCACCAGATCTGCCACCATGAGATTTCTGGCTCTTCTTCAAAGTTAGAATGACAGTGAAGCATAAATATTTTGAATTGACTCAGGACATCAAGGCAGCCAGAACAGCACAACCAAAGACACTCATGAAAGAGAATTTACAGAACTGCTTCAGAAAGTGACAAGAGCTCTCCGGAGGTTACAGAAGGGTTAGCAGCAACAAACCTGCCTCTTGGAGGTTCAGGATGCAGATGCTGGCAAATACCTTGGGGAACAAGAGAAGGAGAGAGGTAAACACTGGACCCAGGCACACTGGAGCCTACAGAGAAATTGCAGTGGCAAACCACAACACAAAAAGAAGGAACAATCTGCACCTATCCCCTGGCTCCTGGTTGATGGCTCTTAGGGAGGAAAAAATCTACAGAGACAAGGTAAAAATAGGAGCAGCCAGAGGCCTTCAGGGAGAAATGCACTAGTGATACGGAACAGTGGATGCGGTGTGGTACAACAGTAATTCCAGTCCGGTGTCTGCTGTGTCCCCTGTAAGCCAACACTCAGGCTGCCTTGCAACGTTAAGGGTCCGAGAGCATTTTCACAGCATCTCTCATGCTGCCCACACCGTGGACGTCTGCCTGTCTTCCCCGGAGGGAGCGCGTGGCCCTGTGTTCTCACCCGCGCAGGCTGCTGCCTCCTCCTGCCTTTTCTTCCTGACCCAGGCAGAACCCTCAAGAGCATCCTTGTGCCTGGAACTGCCAGCCCTCGAGGAGATCTCACTTGTGGCCAATGCTTAGAGGAAAACACACTGAGTCCGATGGCCTGGGCACTTTTGCTTGAATTCATCTCTTCAAACCCCCCTCAAAGGAGGGCTGGACCAACCCCCGCTCCCAGCTCCAGGTGGGCTTCTGCAAGAGTACTTTCCGGCAGCCACCCCAGGAGCCCAGGCCTCCTAGCACCCCACTTGTGAACCAGGGCCTTAAGGAAACCATCCCTTCGCACCCACGCCCCGAAGCATCACAGGCACACTCCACATGCACAGCTCACAAAACCACCTCCTCTCTGTGGTCAGCTTCCCCACACATGAGCCTGCCCCGTGGCCTCCCACCTCCTCTGGGGCTCTGCCCACCCTTCTCTCCTTCTCAGCCCGGGTCCCTCCCTCCGCCCCCTCTGCTCCCCGCCCCGGGAGTCTGCCTCACCCTGCCCTGAGTACTACACACGCAGGCCTCTGAGCAGCACTCATTAGAGCACACAAGAGCTACGTGTGGAGGTACATGATGAGCACCTTCACTTCCTGTGTTTCACACAAGTTATTTTAATTGAAAAAATACTATTTACCAAAGAAAATGAAGAAACCTAAGACAGACATCACACACTAACAAAAGCCTCTTTGTAGGCCTCGGGATGCCACGGTCTGTCAGAGGAAGGTGGTGCTCAGTTTGCTTCATAGACCCGGTACTGAAAGCTCAGGCTGCCTTCCCAGGAGAGGGGACCCCAGGGTCTCCTGAGTTCCCTCCGCCACCCCTGATGAGGATGCGAGAGCTCCCTGTGCTCAGGCCACAACACAGAACATCAAGTTCTCATGCAAGGGGAGCTGTTTTACCTGGAGCTCAGCTTCCAGAGCGCATAGGAGAGAAAATAAAGTAAATACTGGCGAAAGTGAAGGAATAACAGGATCTTGATTACAACCCTGACCTCTGCACCTACCAGCTGCGTGGACCTGGACAAGCCATTTGCCTTCTCTGATCTGCAGTCTCTTCCTCTGAACAAGAGTAGCGACCCATCTGGATGGTGTATGAAGAATCCTACATGATGATTGTTGGAAAGTAACAAGTGCTGACAATCACTGAGTGGGTTGGAATCCTGGAACTCTTCCCTGCAAGTGCATTCTATCAGGTTCATGAGGACCCCTCGATGTATATTAACAGAATTCAGCAACCAGTTGATGGTTAAGGTGATTTTTGCTGATTTTTTTTTTTAGATTTGTTTAGTTTTTTTTGAGACAGGGTCTTGCTTTGTAGTTTAGGCTGACCCTATCTCACTAGGTAGCCCAGGCAAGCCTCGAACTCAGCAATCCTCCTGCCTCTGCCTCCCGAGTGCTGGAATTACAGGCTTGAGCCACCACACCTGGCATTGTGGCATGTGGTACCTGGGATCGATCTCTGGACCTTGTGCTTGCCAGGTAGAAGCCTGAACCACTAAGCTAAATCCCTGGCCTCTTGCTGATTTTAATATCAGAATAGGATGGCTGCTTCCCTGTCCAGAGAACAGGTTATCTTGACAGAGACCAAAATGCAGGTCAAACCAAGACATGGCACTTTAGGGGGGCTGGTGAGACATCCTGGTACTGTAGCACTTCCTATAATGCAAGAGATCCTGATTCCACCCAGACAACTGCCACAGGTGAAAACAAAAATCAAACAGGACAGATATGGCCCTTTTGTGGAAGAAAGCATTCTTGCTTGAAAGATCCATCTCTTCTCCCGATAGATCCTCTCATCAACTGCCTAGTGATTCTAGTTCTTGAAAGTCTGGCTAAACCAGGTATGATACCAAACACCTGTGATTCCAGCTCTTGGTCAGCTGAGGCAAGAGGAGCACAAGTTCAAGTCCTGCCTGAGGAACTTATCAAGACCCTATCTCAAAATAGAAGGAAGGAAAGGAGACAGAGACAGAGAATGGTAGGGAGAGAGGAGCCTAATATGAAGCCCCTGGGTTCAACCTCCAGAACCACAAAACAAGAAGGCCTGGCTAAAAATTTACCTCTCTAAGACCTATTAGCCCCACTTTCACTGCCCAAGCCTACTGTGTATCTGTGCTCAGGTGTAACACAAACATCGCTATAAGACATGTACTTGTTAAAATCCTCCAGCTGCATTAGGTACCTGTATCAGATCTCATTGATAAAAGCATAAACTTCCAGAAGATTCTTCCAAGCAGAACACCCAGTGTGTACCAGATATTTCTCCTGTAGTAATTCTTTTCAGCTTTCCAACAGCTCTGTAAATGTAAATGTCATGTCAAGATTAGTGGCACAGGCCTGTAATTCCAGCACTCTGGGAGGCTGAGACAAGAAGAGCACAAGTTCAGGCCCATCCCAGGCTAGTAAGCACACTTCTGAATGACTAAAAGAAGTGGGAGGAGGGTGAATAGGGGGGAAGGTGGAGGGATGGAAGGATGATGAGGGTGGATGGTAGGCCGATGGGCAAACAATGAAAAGATTCGCAAGTGATAAAACCAAGTTCGCCTGAGTCAGGCAGGCATTTCCTTTTAAGCATAAGGGATATCCTGCTCATCAGTGCTCAAAGGGCTCCCAGAGGCACCAAGCCCCTGTCAGAGTCCTCCAAACGCACCAGCCGACCGGCCTCGTTCCAACCAATTTCCACAGCGGCCCGCTGAGGCAGGCGTTGAAGTGGGGGAAGACCCCTCGACCGAGGAAGGGCTGGGACGAATTTAGCCAGAGACGCCCCCAGCCGGCCACCAGGGGGCAGCAGTCTGGCGTCCGCGCAGCGCGGGGCCCGCAAATTCCACCCGGGGCTCCGCCCCCGGGTCCGGCTCCTTCCCACCTCGCTGCGGAGAGGCCGGATGGGCCGCGGTGCACGGGAGAAAGCAGCAAAGCGAGCACATGGTGGCAGGCATTGCAGAAAGCGGTCCAAACCACTCCGGGGAGGAGGGGAGCTTAGACCTGAGTCGCCCGGGAATCTGGGGCGGCTGTGCTGTTTTACCGGGTAGCGCTCCCGTCTGTACCCTAGAGGGTCACACGGGGTTGGGTGGATACCGGCTTGTTGTTGGGGTGTGGGCTGGCAGGGGAACTGGCCAGGCGCGGCTACCTGCACCAGAAGGGGCAGGCAGCTTTCGATTTCCCGGCTGCCTCTGAAGAATCAGGATGATTGCGTGAGAGACGGGGTCTTTGACATTGCGCCCCGGGAAGATTAGAAAAGCCCCTTCTATAGGAAACTTGGTGTGGGAATGTGATGAGGGGAAGGAATAAATATGATACAGAAAGAAAATAAAAGAGCATGTATAAGGGGGGAGGAGGGGGGAGTGGGTAGGGATATGGGTAAAAATGAGAATTAACTTGTGGCATATACTGGTACAAACTTCCCAATGTTATATGTGATTTTGAGATGTATATAAATTGTAC
>PVIC010056339.1:0-10935 GCA_004025085.1 Thryonomys swinderianus
GTCAGCAGTCATTTAAAAGATGCAGATAAAAACCACAGTGCGATCCCGCTTTGTATCTACCAAGACGGCTATAACCCAAAACAAAAGAAGAAAAAAACAAGTGCCACTGAGGATGTGGAGACACTGGAACACTTGCACGTTGCCGACTCGAGTGCCAAATGGGAGGCTACAATGGAAACAATTGGTGTTTCCAGAAAAAAATTAAAAATAGACTCGTCAGGTGACTTCGAAGTCTTATTCCTAAATACATACGCATTCAAACAAACCAGCCAGGAAACAAGATCACACGCTGAAATCCACAGCGGTACTGTTTTAAGTAGCTCAAAGGTGGGCACGACCCAAGCAAGCAGCGGGCATGTGTGGCTTCGGTGTTCATGTACTTCAGCACTGACCCCACCAGCCTCCTGGAGGACAGAGTGACGGCCTGGCCATTTCCCCCCTACAACATTGAGCCAGAGGCCTAGGGACAGAGGGTGACTCACTCCCAGTCACACAAAGAATGAAGATAGAGCTTTGTCCTTCAGCCTGGTCAGCTAGCAGTGAGCCTCAAGAATGGGTCCGCTCCTCTTTGGTATTTTCTTCTCCTTGGCTCATGGGGAAGAAGAGTGAGTGACTGTGTGTGTGTGTGTGTGTGTAGAGGGTGTTTTAGTCATTTTCCTGTCCCTGGGACCAAATCCGTGACACTGAGTTTTCAGTGGTTCTGCCCAAAATTGGCTGGTTTCAAGGTAGAAATGCATGACGGGAAGTAAGGGCAAAAGAAAACAGCTTTTCCATGACCACCAGGAAGCGGAGAGGCAATGTCCTTTTCTGAATCTTTTCTGTTGGGTGTGGTGGCGCCCACAGTGTGACATCTTCAGGCACTGCGGGGTGATTCATCAGATCCCTTCCGGGTCACACCTCGGTGACCCATCTCTTCCAACCAGGCCCCACCTCCTAACAGCACATTTAGCTGCTGAACTGACCAACGGAAGAATCCACTGGTGAGTATAGCACCCCCATGATCCAGCTGCACTCCAAACACATGAAGCTTTGGGGCGACATTTCTGACCTGAAGCAAAGCAGGATGTCCCATTTCCAGGGGGATCTATCTCAGGATGAGCCCGAAGCCAATCTTTTCCTGCCTCCAGACACTTGTAAGGATCTCCCCGCTGTGGGGGCGGTTGGGTGATCGAGGGTGGTGGTATCCTGCGTGTATCAAGCAAGTCACAGGTTGTCCTGGGGAAGGGTACAGTGTCGTGATACACCAGGAACCCAGCCCTGCAGTGTCCCCTCATGATTATCTCTTGATGGAGAGAACTTTTGAGATAGGTTCTCACTGTGTAGTTCAGGTCGGCCTTGGACTCACTACGATGCCCAGGCTGCTGTCAAACTCACAGTAATCCTCTTGCCTCAGCCTCAAGTGCTGGGGTTACGGGCGTGAGTCACCACGTCCAGCTAAACTAAGAATCATTTATCACAGTCGCCCTTCAGCATCCAGGGTGCATGGGCCCCAGGGAGCCCCAGATACCAACACCGGAGGGTGCTGAAATCCCTTAAATAAAACAGCATGGCATCTGCATATAACCTGTGTACAACCTCCTGTATACTTTAGATGATGTCCAGGTTACCTATAATACTTCATTCCTAATACAATGCAAATGATACGTAAATAATGGTTACACTGTATTTGTTAGGAAACCATGAAAAGGAAAAAGCCTGCTCATGCTTAGCAGATGCAATTTTCTTTTCTGAGTACTCTGCTGGGCGTGGTTGCGCCCACAATGTGGCATCTCCAGACACTGTGGGGTGACTCATCCTAACCCTTGAGTGACTCTGGAGGGAGGTGCTCATCAGCTCCCAGCTGTGGAGGACACATGGAGCACAGGACTGAAGTAACTTGTTCAGTCACACAGCTGGGAAGCAGCAGAACCTGATGAAACCCAAATGGCCCGGCTTTAAAGCCACAGCTCTTTACCCAGGAGGCAGCGGGGCCCCTCGGCCTCACCTTCGCCTTAATTTCCTGAATGATCCAGTTTAAGGAAACCGGGAGGAGGAACCCTAGAAGGGGGGGGTGGTCCCTAGTCATCTCCTGCGGGATGCAGGTGTCTGTTCTTTTATCTGATGGCAGCTCAGAGTGGCTCAGGAAATAGTACTGTAATATGACACCAGCAGGACACTGACTCCTAGCGGGCCCCCAGGGAAAGTACCTGCCAGATCCAGAGGTCAAAGGGGCGGGGTAAAGTGATTGCCTAGATCAGCCTTTAGGGCGTTTCTGCCTTAAGGCAAGGCAGCTGGGTTAGGGTTAGGGCTCTGATAACCAGGAGGGGCAGTAAGCTCCAGGGTGGTTCCTGTTGCACCTGGCCCTGGGAGGAGGCCGGGAAACAGTGTCTTCAAAAAGCCTGGGGCCAAAAGAGGGAATGGGGTGTTCAGTGGGTTTGCAAGTCAAAGGGACGCTCAGGCTCTTTCCCCTACTCAGAGCTGCCCAAAGCTGCTGAAGTGCCGGGATGACAACTGTGTGCCACACGTCCACCTACAAAATTTCCCCATCTTTTTCAGGGGAGGGGAATTCAGGCTACAATGGCAGAATAAAGCTGCTTATTTCATGGTGACTACGATGCAGAGAAGGAAAAGGATGCCAGAAAGAAAGAGACCAGTAACCATAAATAGTACACAAGACACCAAGAGATGTGGTTTTTGTTTTGTTTTGTTTTTTTGAGACAGGGTCTCGCTTTGTAGTTCAGGCTGGCCCTGAGCTCACTACATAGGCCAGGCAAGCCTCGAATTTACAGCAATCATCCTGCCTCTGCCTCCCGAATGCTGGGATTACAGGTGTGAGCCACACACCTGGCACTGTGGTGTGGTTACCGGGGATCGATCTTGGGACCTTGAGGTTGCAAAGAAACCGCTGGAACCAGTGAGCTAAATTTCCAGCCTGACATGTGGTTTTCTAATCTTCTGAGTAGCTCCCAAGCCAATAAGATTAACACCATTACGATTAATGACCACGCCCAGTGACTCAGTTTTCTTCCATTAAGCCCCCTTTCTTAAAGGTTCCACCATCTCCCAAGAGCACCCTGGACTGGGGGCCAAACCTTCAACACATCCACTTTTCTGGGACATTTAAATTCTAAATCATAAAAATCATCATCATCACCACCATCCATCACCAGCATCACCAGCGTCATCAGCACGGCAGTAACAGAGCTAGTGAGCAAAGGGAGGCCAGTGGATGTCCTAGAAGTGTCTTTATAAGCCCCACCACCAGGTGGCACCAGAGATTACACTGGGTATTTACCTCTCCTTAGCGCCAAGGATTTGTGCACAGTCATGTCTAAGGGTTATCTTGGGAAGGGAGAGCATGTAAGAAATAACTCTACAATCTGTATGTCGTTCTCTGGTGCTCTAAACCCAGATTCCATGGTTCCATTCCTCTTACTGCCTTTTTTTTTTTTTTTTTTTTGGCAGTACCGGGGATCGAACTCGGGCCCTTGTGCATCCAAGGTTGGCTCGGTACCACTTGAGCTAAATCCCCAGCCCTGCCTTTCCTTTTTTCCTCACATTTTTCTGGCCTGATGAGCCCGTGGCCAGTCCCTCTGGCCTCAGTGCTTGTCCCTCCCCCAACACAGTCCTACTATGTGGGGTTCCGCTAGCATTCTCAGCCTCCCTGCCTTTGCTTCTGGCCTAGAGAGCAGTCTCACCTCATTCTAGAAGTTTCGGCTGTTTCTTCTACTTCCGTGTCAGAAGATCAGAGTCCCCAGAGGGTGTGAGAGAGGGACTTGTATGATACGCCCTACATCTCCTGGTGTCTGGATAAAGAGGGCAAGAAAGGCTTCTAGGATGAGTTTGGACCTTCAGAAGGCACGTAACACCCACACATTGGAGGCAACCACAGTGCAAACCAGGTGGAGAAGTGGGCAGCATCAAGACTTCATGAGGTTTTCCCAGGCAGTTCTTTTAAGAACTGGTGACTAGAACAATAAGAGTTAACTCCTTCCTTTGCCAGCTGAAGTAGTGGTGGTATTTGGCCCAGAAAAGATTGAGGATAGACAGCTCTCGTGAGGCGATAGGGGCTTCAGAGCTGAAAGCACAGGAGCTCTTATCCCTGGCTCCAGCATACACTCCACCAACGTGGTAAAAGGTCACACAGCTCCTTCAGCCTTTGTTTTTGGTTGATTTCTTAGTAGCCACTCTTTCTGGAGTGAGATGAAATCTCAGCATTGCTTTAATTTGCATCTCTCTAGCGACCAGTGATGTTGAACATTTTTTCATGTATTTATTTTCCATTTCTGCTGCTTCCTCTAAGAAGTGCCTATTCACTTCAGATATCCATTTTTAGAGTAGGTCTTTAAATTTCAGGGATCAGATTTTGTTGAGTTCTTTACGTATTTAGATATTAGTCCTCTGTCTGAGTAATAGCTGGCAAAAAGTTTTCCCACTCTGTGGGTTGACTCTTTATTGGTAGCTTCAAGCCTTTTAATAAGATGGGACCCCAGTTGCTAATTCTTTGTGGTATTTCTTGTATTATCAGGGTTTTATTCATAAAGTCTTTGTCTACACTAGTGTCTTCAAGAGTTCTACATATTCTATGCTCCAGAAAAGTTAGTGCTTCTATTTAATATTTAGATCTTTGATCCATTTGGATTTTAGTTTGGTTCTGGTAAAAGATATGGGCTTAGTTTTAATCTTTAACATGTGGAAAGCCAGTTTTTCCAGTACTACTTATAAAAGAGGCTATCTTTCCTACAGTACATGTGTTTGACTCCTTTGTCAAAGATAAAGTGGCTGAGTATATCTGTTTCGGCTTATCTGTTCCACTGATCCTCAGGTCCGTGTTTTTGTTTGTTTGTTTTTTGCCAGTCTTCTTCTGTTTTGTTTTTGTTTTGTTTTGTTTTAAGTCAGGGCCTCACTTTGTAGTTCAGGCTGGCCCTGAGCTCACTATGTAGCCCAGACAGGCCTTGAACTCAGCAATCCTTCTGCCTCTGCCTCCAGAGTGCTGGGATTATAAGCGTGAGCCACCATGCCCAGCACTGTGGTGTATGGTACTGATTGCTGGTGGGTGTGAATCACCACGCCTGGTATTGTTGTATATGCTTACCAGGGATCGAACCAGGGACCTTGTGCTAGGCAGGCACTGGACCCACTGAGCTAAATCTCGGGCCCCAGTATTTCATTTTTTAAAAAATGCTTTTGTGAAAGATGTTGTTTTCCTAATTTCGCTTGGTTTGTGGTTATATAACCGATTCTAAAACAAACCAGGAAATTGTATACAGTAAATAGGTCCTCAGTATGGCAATTTTACTCTCAGGGGAGAAAATTTAGAAGAGATTGGGGGGAAACTAGAGAAATAGAAAAAGAGGAAGAGATTAGAAGGAAGGCTGAGGAAAAAGGAAGATCCCATGAACTTTGGGGAAACTGATGAAGAAGACAAGAAGGAAAGAAAAGGAAGAAATAAAAACATGAGCCAAATAACAAGAAAACTAGAAAAATGGTCACACTCATATAAGAACAAGAACAAATAGTGAAGAACAATTAATAAAATAAAATGAAAAAAGAGAAAAAGGAAAAGAAGAGGAAGAGGAGGAGGAGGAGGGAAACATCTCCACTTCAGTGTGTGACTTTCCTCTCTCTGGTAGACTGAGCAGGCAGACAGAGGCCAGGTCCATATTGATTTATCATAGCAAGTCAGCCATAGATTTTTGGTGGGATAGTGGATAATTCCAGCAAGCCCTGCATTTTTCATATTGCAAAATTTAAGCTGGTTCCTAGTTCCTGGTTCCTGATTTGTTAAGCCTGCAACAGTCTGTGTGCCTCCTGCCGACCTGAATTTGGTTCTGTCTCATCCTGACACTCACAGGTACCAGATGGAGCCAGTGCACACATGCTCTCAGTTCTGACCTCAGTTAGTGCCTCTGCCAGCCAATCACAAGAGGCCTTGTCCAGGTTCCCCAATCCTCACTTCGATTCCCAGTGATGTGCGTTTGTTTGCTGGAGGTTCTTCCTTATCCCACCCACGGAGTCCTCTTTGACAATTGTGTGGCCTTCTTCTTCTTCTTCTTCTTTTTTTTTTTTTTTTTAACTCAGGCCCTTGTGGTTCCAAGGTAGGTGCGGTATCACTTGAGCTAAGTCCCAAGCCCTGGCCTTCTTGAGATGTTGAGAAAAACATATTTCCTATGGTAAAAGTGACCTCAACCGCTCAGCAACAGGATGCCTTCTCTTCCCCGTCTCGCTTCCCTATAGGTAGTTCTTGGCATTATATGCCAAGTAAACTACTTGTATTCAAATAGTTTGCATTCAATTTTTTTTTTTTTTGAGACAGGGTCTCGCTTTGTAGTCCAGGCTGGCTCTGAGCTCACTATGGAGCCCAGGCAAACCTGGAACTCAGCAATCCTCCTGCCTCTGCCTCCCAAGTGCTGGGATGACAGGCGTGAGCCACCACGCCCAGCACTGTCGTATGTGGTATTGATTGCTGCTGGGTGTGAGTCTCCACGCCCAGCATTGTATGTGGTTACCGGGGATTGAACTCAGGACCTTGCGTTTGCGAGGCAGGCGCCGGAACCACTGAGCTAACCCTCCGGCCCTGCATTCAAATATTTTTAAGATTTTGCTTGTTAGAGAACCCAGACTAAGCCTAAGCAATGTGCAGGTATGACAAAGAAAGTGAATAGAAGAACTGAATTGCACTGTGAACATATATAGAGAAAGAACTAAATCTGTACAATAGGCGAGAAAAGTTAAGTGGCATAATAAATTCCAAGACTCCAATATCTGTCTAAAAGAAAAATAATCCAAAGGAAAAAATACCCAAGAAGTAATAGAAGAAAATCTTCCCAAACTGAGGAAACATACAAATCTAAATAGACTATGAATGAAGAACAATTGCTCCTGATGAAATTCATAAACACCAGGGTAGGAGGGAGAGTCTTAAGCACTTTTACAAGCAAAAAGAGCTCACTTACAAAGAAACGTATTTTGATAGAGCTAGAAACAGTATCAGGCATCTTGAATGCTAAAGGACAATGGAAATGTCTCTTCATAGTTCTGTGACAAAGTAGTTAGAACTCAAAACGCCATGCCCAGCCAAAAATAATACACGAGCGAGAAGAATAAACATGTGAAAGCCTATGCTTGACTTTTCCTTCAGTCCGAATGGAAAATGGATCCAAGAATAATGCAGAGAGTATAGAAATCAGGGAGCTGCGTCCTAAGCGTTAACACTCCGGTCCACAGCAATCTCCATGTGCCAGGGGCTCTTGTGGGGTCCCCCCCAGAGGTCGCCTTCTGAATTCTCTTCTGTTTTCTGTTTTGCCAGTGTGGTATTCGATCATGCAGGGCCCTGAGAGGTCACGTTGCTGCCACAGCAGACTGTTCTCTTGTTGTATGCCATCTTCTCTGTTTGTGTGCTCATCTTCCTTTCTGCTCCGGTTATAGATCTCCTTTACATCACCCATAGATACTCACAGAGCTTTAAAAAGTCCCCCCAGCCCTTGTTTGCCACGGCGGAGCATCCCTGCTGCTCCCTCCTCCTCCAGAGTGCTCTAGATTCCTTCGCAAAACTCAGTCTGCTCTTCCCTCCCCTCGGCCCTCAGCTTCCGACCGCGGTCCAGGGATCCCTGTGCCCCTGGCCCTGTTCGCCACAACAGCATCATCAGAGCAGGAACCAGGAGGAGCGGCGTTTGCTCAGAGCCTGGCCTGTGCCGGGCGGCCGCTCCTCACAGCCGACCTTGGCTGAGGACAGTTGTGGGCACCACTCTTCAGGTGGGGAAACCAAGGCACAGAGAGGGGGAGGGACGGCTGCTGCGGGGTGGCGGGTGAGCTCGTTCGCGCATCGCACCGCGCTGCCTTCTGGGGCAGCTCCTGTCCGGCCCGTGCCAGCCCAAGGCCCGCCACTTAGAAACTTAGCAGGATGGACTTAGGGGGCTCAGGGGGCGGCAGGGAGGCGCCAGAGCGGAGCGGAGACTCCAGCCTGGAGACGGGGCGGGAGGCGGCTCGGAGGGTGGGATTCGTGGCGGCGGGGACACGGGCGTACCTGCAGCGGCAGAGTTTGTGAAGCGCGTCCGTGTGCTCGTCTGACACCTCATTCGGTCCTAACAGCAGTACTTCGAGGGAGAACCGAAAGGGAGCCTTTGTTTTCCTTTCTGTGTTATGGATGATAGATTGGAGATTCAGAGAGGTTGAGCGGCTTGCTCCAGGTCACACAGCCAAAGACTGCGCGAGCGAGCGCCCTGGATGGCCACACCTGCCTGATCCAGACGCGAGTGGCCGGGGCGCAAGGTGCCGCCAGGCGCGGACCCAGGTGGGCGTTAAGGACGGTCCCCGGCGCGCCGGCGCGTCACAAGGTGCAGTCTCTACGGCACGCCTGTCGCCTGTGGTCGGCCTCGGGAGACCCTCGCGGGACTCTGGCCGTGGGGCCGGGCTTTCAGGGCCCGGCTGGACACAGCGCCCGAGCCCCCTGGGGTCCCGAGGCGAGTCCCCTGAGGGCACCGGCCGGAGCGGCACGACGGGGCGCGGGCTGGTGCCTCTGCCGGGCTAAAGGGCCACACGGAGCGCGAGGGACGCCGCGGGCCGTGAGGACACAGGCGGCGCCGGCTCCGGGTCGGGACCCTGGCTCGGCAGCTCCCTGGCTCTGGCGAGCGCAGCTCTGAACCTCCAGGCCTCAGCTCCCCGCGGGGACGGGCGGGACCGAGGAGCCGCCGCAGGCCGAGGTGGAGACCCCGCGGGAGGGAGGCCTGAAGGGAGGGAGCCGGGCCGGCCGTGCAGCCTTCCGCCCTCGTCCTTGCCAGGCGGGCAGCCCCTGCCAGCGGGGCTGGGGCTCGGCCGGAGTCTGCGTGGGGCCGCGTTTGGAGCCAGGTTCACCGGGAAGAGTCTTCGGTCACCGGCGTTCCTGAGACGGAGCCCGGGAGGCCGAGATCCAGATGGCACCGACGCCCGCGGGGAAGGGGGCGCGGAGCAGAAGAGCGCCCGGAGGAGGCGGAGGCGGAGGCGGCGGGGCCAGACACCCTGCCGGCCCGCAGCCGCCTTCCCCAGTCGCCCGCCCGAGTCGCGGCCCTCACCGAGGACGAGGCCGGGCGAGGGGAAGAGGTCACAGGGTGACGACCAGCCGCACAGTACAGCCGGCTCCGGGAGTGCCGGCTTGGCACGGACCCCAGGGCCCGCTCTGCCCAGCCGTTTCTCACTCCGCCGACGGAGGGAAAGGTCGGCCCAAGGCGAGGCTCCACCGCACAGCGCCGCGCCACAGGCCGGAGAGGGCAGCCACGCGTCAGCTCCGGGATGACCGCCAAGGTCACAGCCACCGCGGACTGGGACCCGCACTGTTCCCCCGGCCCGCGTCCCTCCCGCTGACCCAGGGAGCCTCTGAGGAGAGCTGCCGGGCTCCGACCTTCCAGATCTCGCGGCCTTTGGAAGCAGCTCAGATCCCAGCGGGTCCCGGCGAGTGTCACCTGTGTGCCGCAGGCGCGACATCTGTGTCCTCCCTGGACGTCAGCTGCCTCCTTCACGGCTCAGCTGTGCCCAGGTGGACGGACGGGGCTTAAACCGCAGAGTTGCGTGACCTCTCGCCATGCTGGGAGCGGAACGTAGGCCGTGTGCTTTGACTTGTCTCTTTTGACTTCTGTCTCGCTTGGTGCCGGGTGGCCTTGGCTAAGTCTGTTTAAAAAGTATGTAGTTTCGACCAAGTCATAAAAGTACACGTTACAGGGCCAGAGATTTAGCTCAGTGGTTCCGGCGCCTGCCTGGCAAGCACAAGGTGCCTGGTTCCATCCCCAGGAACCACGTACAGCAATACCGGACGTGGTGACTCACGCCCACCGGCAATCAGTACCACATGGCATAAATGCCAGGCGCAGTGGCTCAAACCTGTCATCCCAGCACTCGGGAAGCAGAGGCAGGAGGATTCCTGCTTTCGAGGCTTGCCTGGGCTGCACAGTAAGCTCAGGGCCAGCCTGAACTACACAGTGAGACCCTGTCTCAAAAAAAAAAAAAAAGTATATATTACAAAATTCAAAAGTATGTGAAATGAATAACAACCCCCCGCCGTACTCTTCAGCCTTCCCGTTTCCCTTCCAGGGGGCAGCAGCGATGTCTGCGTCTTCCGCAGACAAGGAAGATGACTGGTGCGCTGCGCTCAGTGGTCAGAACTTAGGGCCCAGGAAATGTCTGGAAATGTAGTCGCAGTGTTTGGTCCACGGAGCCCTCCCGTGGGAAGGGTGGCACGGTGCGGTCTCCAGGCGCACTGTGTCACTGTGCCAACCCCAGGTCCGGCCCCTAAGAGATCGGGCCGCCCCTGCGGTGCTGTGCCGGAGCCCAGCTGTCCCGGCCGAGGAAGCCCCGCGCCGGAACCGAGAGGGCCCCGGAGCACGAGTCACCAGGAGGGAGAGAGGCCGGCGCAGGAGCAAGCCTCTCGCAGACCGCGGGCACCGATGGCCCGGATGCGGTGGGAGCGACGTGGCTTCTAACCATGCCCAGCCTCGGTTGGGCTGGCACGGCTGCCCCAGGGCATGCTGACCCGTAAAACCACACGGGACCCTTAATCACTGTTATTATACGGCAGTTGCGCACAACACAGTTATCTGTGGGCCGAGCGCGTGATTCCACACAGACGTAACCAAGTAACCCATCACAGCGGCGCGTTTCCAAGGGCTGGCAGCAGGCGCCCCGTTATGCTGACGAGACAAGAAACAGCCACGGTGGGCGCGTCCGCGGTGTTTCTTAGTGGAGAGGGACAGCGAGTCCTTTTCTGCCCCTGCCCATTGGTCTGGGAGGCTGATGAAAATATCCGCACTACTCTGTCATCACGGGGCAGCGGTTGGCCAAGAGGGTGGTGGATATGGCAGGGCTGGAAGACAGAATCCGGCCCCACTGCGCTGCCAGGAACCGACCCGGACCTGCCCGGCCTCAAAACTAACTTTGGAATATGACAGATCTCGGCGCTGACGGTTTAACCCCTGAGATGAGCTTTCC
>PVIC010056340.1:0-10951 GCA_004025085.1 Thryonomys swinderianus
GAATCCACAAGTAAGAATTCTTAGGTATGATATCCAAGACCTATGGATCAGGAAAATACTGTCTGTCTCATAATTACTTGGTTACTAGAAGAACAAAATTTTTCTCTAAGTAAAATCCCAGATTAGTATCCGTATGTTTTTCCTAAAAATAACAAGATCTTCTGTAGTGATAGAGCTTGTATTTAGCTCCATTCCTTTTTTTTTTTTTTTTTTTTTTTTGCTGTACTGTGGATTGTACTTGGGTACTTGTGCGTCCAAGGTTGGCGCGGTACCACTTGAGCTAAATACCCAGCCCTGCATCCCATTGTTAAAGAAAGTAAACTTTAGGTTCCCTGTAAGACAAATTAGACATTTGGCCAACCGAAAGCGACCCTGGCCTCCAGCGCCACCTCTCGGTGGAGTTGATCATGTGAGCAATTACTTTGCACAGTTATCTGGGCTCCCAGCTGGGCATCTGTGTCCTTATTATGAATATCTTCACAGTTACTTGTTTCTCATTACACTCCTCTAGGTTCCCTTTAACTAAGACTCAAAGGATATGACCCTTGCCTGCCCTCAACCTCTCAGCTATTGCCCAACCTGGCACTGTTGCTTTGTGACCTCAGAGCCTTAGTCCTTATCTATCTTGCAAGCATTTATTGAACATCTGTGAAATTCTTAGAAATGGGGAGAAGTTGAAACTGGGGAGAGGTGAAATGGGAGATGAGATAAAGTCATGGGACTTATTTTCTAGGGTCTTATGACATAGTTGAGGAGGTGGAATTGGTTATGTCAAAGGATAAAGTCACGGGACTTATTTTCTAGGGTCTTATGACATAGTTGAGGAGGTGGAATTGGTTATGTCAAAAGACGACCTGTAACTCCAGATAACATACGTGGGTCAGATGAAGGGTACAGAGACTTGACTCCACTGGGGATTTTTAGGAAGTTCCTAATTAAAAGGGCCTGTAGCTACTTTAACCTTGAACACATGATGAAGTCGATGCAAACAAAAGACTATATTATTGCAGACAGAAATAAGTTGATAGGAAGCTTATATCGTAGCTTGATTTTCAGTCAGTTAGGGAAGCTTATGTGTTACCTGAGGGAATCATGGAAATGAACCATAGACTTTGTCAAATCAGCAGGGCAGGAAAAATATATTCTGGTGGGTAACTGTTTCCATCCCCCATAGAGTCTTCAATTGAGTCTGTCTTTGCGTCCATTAAATCCATTTGATTTTATTTCTCCTTTTTAAATTAAACAATCAGGAAGTTTAAGACCTTGAATAAATGACGGGTATAGTTTATGTGGCTGCTTCTTTATGAGAATGAAGCGAGCGTAATGGGGTCACACATGTAGCTTCCTGTAGTTTCCAGTATGTACAACAAAGTGAAGGCATTGCTATTAGAGATTTTGAAATGTAAGGAAAAATATGTAGAAATATTTATACAAATTGAGGAAAATCAATAGTAAAGGCAAAGAGGAAATAACATTTAAGAAGGACAAGAGTATAAGAGGAGAAAGAAATATCAACCCTGCTGAGTTCAGAACTCACAGTTTTAGTTTAGATATCTTTAATTTCCTTGGTTCGATTAATGATCAGAATTTGTCAAAAAATAAGGTTTTCCCCCGTGAAAACAATTATTTGGATGTTAGCATTAGACTTTTCCATTGTTGATATTAAACTTGGTGTGCGCTTAGGCCCACCATGTATGATTAAATAGTAATTAAGCTGTTGGAAGTGCCTGGTTTTCTTCAGAGACTACATATATTTTCTCTAACACAAATATTTTTTCAAGTAAAACTTTCATGGTTTTTTTTATATGTTTGTAATCAGCCAGTACTGCAGTTGTTTGGTTTCCATGCCAAGACTTTCCACTGTATCTGTGGAGTGTCATCATTAATTGAGGTAATCTTAACCTTTCATTTTATATTGGAGAAAGCATTTGGATCTAGAAGAACTGATTTCTATATTCTGTGGCTCACTCATTCTTTCAGTCCTGCAGGTAATCACTATTTCTGAAGTAGTATCAGACCTTCCTTCTGTTGCAGGGGCACAGCAGTGCCCTGTTCTGGCATGAAGGAGTTCGTAGTGAGTGGCACAACTAACACAAAGATGGCAAATCGAGCAGAGTGTCTGTGCTCCAAAAACGAATACGTCCCCTGATGTCTGCGTGTTCCAGGGTATTACGAGAAGGGGGCGGGGTCACATTGGTCTGGGAACCCTGTTAGGAGGAAAGGGTGTTTGGTCTTGGAAGAATGAGTGTGAAGCCAGTTAAGCAGAGAGCTGAAGCTCTAAGTAGAAGGAGTGGTGTGGCGGACGCGGCGAAGAGCTGTGATGTTTGCCCCAGTGACACGCTCGTGTGAGAGTTTGCGGGATAATGAGGTGGACTTGGGGCACCTGTAGTCTTCAGCGAGCGTTTGGACTTGACCTCAAAGTCTTGCTCTCAAAGCTTTTAAACCAAGGAGGGCGATGTTCTGGTTTATATTCTTGAAAGCACTGGCATTTGGAAGCTGATAGAGAAAAGGGATGAGTTGATTAAACAGAAAAACTAGTCAAAGTTGTATTTTTAAAACCTTGCTGGTAGTAAAGTGAGCAGTAAATGGAATTAGAGACCCAGAGTCCTCTTGTCCCTGTCCTTAGGTGAGGTTACAGCCAGAAGGCACCACACATGGACAGCCAGACGTGATGGTGCAGCGCCCTTGTCTTAGGCTTCCCACTTATAGAACATTGGGATATAATTTCTGTTGGTCTTAAGCCACCCAGTTTATGGGCTGGAATAGCTGCTTAATTTTGTGGTAAGAAGCCAAGCTAAAGTTTAAAAACTTAATTACTTTTTCAGAAATACCCAAAAAGAAATCATTCCTCATTCTGTATTTAAAATTGATTTTATTGGTACATTTTATATATACATTATGATCACCTTCATCTTTGAGAATTTGTACCAGTATATGACACATTTTAATTCTTATTTTTTTCCCATTCCTTTCCCCTCCTTACAATCTTCACCCCATATACATAAGCTTTGTTACTTTTCTTTCCCTTCTTTACTTTTCCCAACCTGTCCTTTCCCTTTTCCTTTTGAACATTTTCTTCCTATTTCACAATGCCTATTTATATATTTTGGAATTTATTTACATCTTCAGTTTCTCATACTAGAGCAAAGATATGGTATTTATACATCTGTATCCTATTTATTTCACTTATGTGTATACCCTCAAGGTACAACCATTTGAGTATAAATGACTCAAACTTATCATTCGTTATGGCTGAGTAATACTCCATTTTATAAAAAATCCTCACATCTTCTTTATCCATTCTTCTGTTGATAGTCATTTGAGCTGTTTCCATGATTTAGCTATCACAAACTGAGCTGCTATAAACATGGGTGCACATATACCACTGTGATACGATTCTGTATATACTTTCATTCTTGATGGAAGGTTTTGCTTAAATATAAGATGGTTTCAATAATCAAAAGATAAATGGTAAGGGATCTGGCTCAGTGCAAAGGTCCTGGTTCAGCCTAGATTCAGCTAACCCTCAGTACCACACACACAAAAGTGATGAATAGTTTGAGAAGCAGCCATATGTAAAACTTTGAGAAACAGTTAAAATTGCTGCATGATAATGTCTTTTAAAAGTTCATCCTAAAATATACAAAGCTCTTAACACATGACATAAGAAATAAGAACTCCCCAACAGTTTTGCCACTTGAAACCTCTTGAACTTGAAAAATATGATCATGAAAAATAATTCTAATAAATATTTCAAGAGAAATCAGCTGAGAATGATGGAATAGCAGAATGCTAATAAGCTGTAAAAATTATAAATCTAAGTCCCATTTCACACAAAGTAACTCAAAATCCTCCCCAAAAGTAAAAAAGAGAAGTATTCGAAGGTATATGGGAATGCATGGTTGTGCTACAATACATTAGAAATGCCAGTGGCTTGAAATACACATTTTGACAGGGTTATTTGTTCAATTTACTAACTCCAATCTTGTCCCAAACCCCTTTCTGACTTTTCATTTTATTAAATATTTTCTTCGGTTCTACATCTCTGACTCTTCCCTCTGCTTTCATTTGTTAGACTCATTCATTCATCTGCTCTGTCTGTCTCACGCTATTGCAGGTACCAGGAGTCCAGAGAAACAAGAGCTGTCATGGCTACGAAGACACTGGGAAGTGTCAGCTTCTGGTCTGTTAACTCTTTCCCCATAGCTATTAGCAGGTTTGCTTCTAGCCTTGGGTTTTATTGGACTCTTTGATCATAAATAGAAATGAAAATAAGTGTTCTCAAGTTGCCTTTATAGGCCCGCTAAGGCCTATTATTTTTATATGCATGTGCTACAAAGAGTGGCCTTGACAACGTTACGTCTGTTATCTTTGTGTACATCAATTCATATTACTGGGCAAGGCAAATTGACAGCATCTTGAATGTTGGCGTCATGCCACTCTAAGGAGAAGCTAGTCAGAAGTACGTCTGTGACCTTGTGCACGCAAAGAATTTCTCGAGACCATAGTATCATTTCTGTAAAACTACAGTACTGGACACCTTCCTGCTGAAGGCTGTGTTCACACAAAAGTCAACGAATCATAGACATTCAGTAAATTAATAAGAAAGGAGAAGGGGGACATAGAACGCTCACTGTAAGTTTGTCATGAAAGCTGCTTTCCTGGTTGATGCTTCTGAAAGGGAACTGAAGTGGAGAGGAGTTTGGTGGCTGCCCAGTCGATCATGAGCTAGACCCAAACTCACCTCCTTACTGTCTCCTCTCCCTCCACGCATCCAGGTCCTGGGTTTCACTCCAAGAGGCAGAGGCCAAATGAGGAGTCAGGGCAATCGGAAGAAAGAGTTACAGATGATGGAAACAAAGGGTAATAGCTTGTAGTTTTCCTATCAATATGATGTTGTTCTCCAGCTCTTTCTCAGGGTCGGGTAGGGTCATTGCTTGGATGAATAAAAGATCTGTCTAGATATGAGAGGAAGTGGTGTTGCTAATTCGGCATGTAGCATTTTGTCTAATAAAAGAGAGCCCTATTCTGAGAGCCATAGAGTTGGGATTTGGGTTGTGGCTTTTTGTATTTGCATATACATGTGTTTGGTGAGGATCTGGAGCTGGGGGAGGAAGCTGCTCAAACGTTTTCTCCTGAATGTGCTGACCGAATGTAGCTCGGAATAGTTATGTTCTCCTTGTAGTTCCTCAGCAGTGTCCTTATGTATTGTCACAAATCTTCAGAACTTTGACCATAGATCTTAAAACCATAAGGGCAGGAGCATTTTTGTTTTTGGTAATGTCCACTGCAAAGGATTCTTGTGGTCACTCCACATCCTAGTCTAGATTAGTGGTTCCGAGCTGTGTCCACTGTGAGAGGGGACAGCTGAGTCATTCTAGCACAGATGTGGAAATGACTTATGCACTTTCTGATTCACATTTCAGTTTGGACCAGTGAATATCTTAGTCGCTCAGAGTCTTGAGCTTGTAGTGAATGTGTATTTCAAGAAGCATTTGTTGGTAGAGAACACACTGTTGTTTTAGGAAGACAATGATGGTTTTACCTGTTGGAGGGGCGTTTTGATGGAGGTTGACAGACCTGAATTCTGGCTTCTAGAGATGGACGATTCACAGACTAGCTCTGTAGTTCTGATTAGTCATGCTAATTTGGGGTTTTAATTATGTCATCATAAGATGAAAGTCATTAAGGCCTTTAACTCGGAAATTTCTGTTCTACTGTTTCTTGGCACAAAAGCTCTGTAAAAACCAGGATATATGTAGTGGCCTGGGAACTTTCAGAAGCTAGCTGAATATTAAAAACCTGAGTAACGTAACTGTTAGAAGAGTGTTCTGCGTGTCTGCGTCCTTGTGTGTATGCCTCTGTCTGCCTTACAGGACCTGATATATCAGGTGTCAGGAAGATTTTCTAAAATCCTGCTTCTCAACAAATTCTGCTCCTCCTTAAGTCTTTGTCCCTTCATGGGGTTTTCTTCTCTAAGAAATAATCTTTGGGGGAAGGAAGACCTGACTTGGATTACTCAGCTGAGACCTAGTTGTGAGACTCTCGTAGGTGCAGACTAGCATACTGACCCAGAGCTTGGCGAGTGGGTGATGTGCAGGTGCCACTTTCATGCCAGTTATGGGAGCAGAATGTCTGTCTCATCCTTGCTGCTGTCACAGTGTGAACCATGGGGAAGGATGTCTGCGTGCATTTGGGCTTCCTGGCACCGTCCCTGTCCGGGTGCACTGTGTGCAAGAGGGACTTAAGATTCTAATAACACTCAGCACCCTGTTGGATGTCAAGGAATTAATTTTGCTATTCTTTCTGTTTATTATGGTTTGATTTTTCTTCTCAAAACGAGTTGCCTTCTTTTGCTATTCTATTGTGAATAGATATTTTTTGCTGCTCATATTAAGTCAGGGGGTTGGTCAATTGTGAATTTTCAGCAGTCAGCAGTTTTGGATGAAGATAGAAAAAAAAATAAAGCAATAAGTCCTTTTCTTCCTGGGTTCATCAAGTTCCATTCTGTATATTTTTCTTCAATCTGTGCGCCCTTGGAGCACCTGAGGTGACATGAAGGGTTTGGGTTTGCCTCGAGGAAATGTTAAACCAGAATGTTCATCGCCATCCTGACCTCCTGGAGCTTCTTCCTCACTCATTCACCTTCTCCTTGGCTCCCAAGTCATCCTGCTTATTTGCCTCTGAGAGGCTGCTTTGTCCTTTCTTTGCTCCTGGTTCCCTTGTTATATGAAGGAACATTCCTTCTATACTTAATTGGTTCAAAACTTTCATCATACATGGATGTTTAATTTTAATATTCCTTTTTCTACATCTCCTTAGATGATCACATGATTTTGTTCTTCATTTTCTTGATTTTTCTCATTCAGTGTGTTACATTTGCATATATTGAGCCCCCCCCCCCCGCTTTTTTTATTTTTGTTTTGGAGACGGGGTTTCTCTTTGTAGTTCAGGCTGGCCCTGAGCTCACTGTGTAGCCCAGGCAAGCCTCAAACTCAGCAATCCTCCTGCCTCTGCCTCCCAAATTCTGGGATTACAGGTGTGAGCCACCACGCCCAGCATTGTGGTTTGTGGTACTGGAGATTGAATTTGGGAGCTTGCTCTTGGCAGGCAGATGCCAGAACCACTGAGCTAAATCTACCCTTTTATCTCAGGGATGAACCCTACTTCCTTGTGTTTGGTTTCTGGTTTGACTGGGCTGTGACCAGAAATGATACTCTGTGATTTCAAACTGTTTTGAAGGGGTGAAGATCAGATCCTCAGCCTTATCCATGCCAGCTGAGAGCTATAATGCACCATATCCCCAACCCCTGATTACTGGTGTTAAAAACCTTTCAAACTTATTTAATGGCTAAATATGATGTACTCTGGAGGGTGCTGCACTTGCTATTAGAACATATATTTGACAGTCATTGGGTGAAATGTTCTACAGAGGTGCTTGAGCTCCATTTGGTTTAGATTACAGGTTAGCTCAGCTGTTTCCTTGCTGATTATTTGTTTGGTCTGGATAATCTGCCCATTTCTTTAAGTGGAATAAGAATGTGAGCATCACTCGGGCAGCACATTGGTTACATATTATCCTGAGTGCCACTTGGGCAGGTGTCTTTCAACCAGTCCATTTCTGTACTGAATAACTTTGATAAAATTGTTTTTATATTTCCTATTATATTATCCTATAAAATTAACAAAAAGATGCAATTTTAGTCATCCTATACTTAAATAATTGAACTGATAGGTGGGTAAAACTGCTACTATTTGAACTTCTATAAACTAATACACTATTTTAAAATTTTCTTGTACTAATATCATACTATAAAGATGGAAAACCAGTTCAACACAAGGGAATAAAAGGAACATTTGTGAATGAAACAGTAACTTGAAGAAGAGCTTGGAATGCAAGCGGTAGTGTCTTATAAGTAACCTGTAGCACAGAGTGTGTAATGAATTCGCTGTGTTACCAGGAGGTGGTTCAGTTTTGCATAAAATAGGTTAATTCTTCTGGATAAACTCGTGCTAAATGTTAAAGATAAATGACACGATAACCTGAGACACTGCTTTGTGTGAAAAAACAGCAGATGCACCTCAGAATGCAGACACTGGTGAGGTCACACACCTCAGTGCGACCTGGGAGAACAGACAGATTAGATGAAGGCGGTCTCTTGCCTGGAGTTTGAGTGTAAGGTCAAGATTTGAGCTTGTTTCAGATGGTTTCTTGTGTGTAGTCTTTCTTCTCAGGTTGCCAACAAAGTGATGGTCATCATTGAGATGTATTCTAAACGTGAGCCAATGTAATTTTAACCCAGAAATACTTAAATGTAGTCATGCTGTTTTTCTACCACTGGATAACATTATCTGACGACTTAGGGGCGAGAAACAACAGACATTAGTTTCCTCACAGCTTCTGTAGGCCAATAATTGGGGGCAGCTTTGTTGGCTGTTCTCAAGGCACAGGCAGTGTGTTGGCCATAGTTTGCTGCAGCCTTGACGTGGCTGCAGGGTTTAGTCCTGAGATGGATTGGCCACGTGGCTCCCGGCAGGGGCTTCTAATCCTCCCTCTGTCAGTCTGATGACACGGCAGCTAGCATCCCACAGAGAAGATCCCAGCGACAGGAAACTGCCTCATCTTTATGACCTAGGTTTGAAGGTCACACTCTGCTACACCTGTTGGTTGCACAAGTCTGCGGTGTCTTCACTGTGAAAGAAGTTACACAGTCAGGCAGCACTGAAGGCGTCCTGGAGACTGGATGAAGCCAGAGTATAGTCATAGTTATTAGAACATTGCTGAGGAGAGGAAAGGAAGAGCAGAGTTTTCCTTTTTCTTGGTGTTTGGTCCAGAAAATTAGGACTGTGAAGCTTGAAGAAAATCAGTAAAGGAGGTCACTGAGGTATATGGAATCACAAGAAGTTTGAGAAAATAAATGTGATTTTGTTTACAAGATTCTGGAATGAGAAATAGTATTTGACATTTCTTCTGAGATAGATAGATAGATAGATAGATAGATATTGCCTAGTATGAGATAGACTGAGCCTAAAAATAAAAATAGAACTGGGATTCAAAATGTTTTAGGTGCAAAATATCTCTCCCTGACATCAACCCTACTCACAATTCTACTAATTCTCTTTTCCATTGATTTCCTGCTTACTTCTTATTCCTCAGGCTACCAACCTGCTGAGATCTTCGCACTTCACTCCTGGTCCTCTATCCTCTGCCTGTCTTTGCCTCCAAAGGATTGGGTTACTTGGTCAAGTTTTACACCTGTTATTTCTTAATTTCCCAAACATCTCTTCCCCTACTCCAAGACTTCAAGCGAATTTCCACTGGGGACAGAATAAATGGACTGGATACCGTAGTTGCTGCTCAGTGTTTCATCGCTGTGTCCTGCCAACCTCTCTAACCCTGCTTCTCTGAGTCCTGAGTGAAAACTTCGCTCTCCATCCACATGCCTTGGCTTCTGCCTCTACCTCTGCCTCACACATGCCTATGCTTTCACCCCTCTGAGAGTCTTCCCATCCTCAAAGCTTCCTTTGACCCAGGTGTGATGCCAGGCACAGGTTGTTCAAATTCCAGCTCTTTCTTCATGTTTGACCTCAGGTAAGACAGTCGGTGGCAGTGTTACCATGCTGGGACAACTGGTCTTCTGTGAGTCAGTGAGCTTCTGTGCATGAGGTGCCACTCCAGGATTTCCAGTCCTTTTTCTGTTTTGAAATCTTTGGTCAAATTTGACCTCTCTCCTGAGTCTTCTCACACCATGTCGATTTCTGTTCCTTTGAAAGTCCTAGCAAGTCATTTCTATACTGTCTTGTATATCATTCAGGTTCTCCCTAACAACCCCCTTAACACCAGGTACAGAATGACTGGGAGGTTGGGTAAATAAGAAGATTAAGTTACATCTCTGACTTCCCGTAGCAGCTTCTTTTTGTTTTAAAAACTTTTCATTAATATATTAAACATTAAGAACAATAGCAAGTCCTTATAAATATATACCCACACCAACAGTTATTGAAAATGTATTTAGCCTCCTTACTATACTTAATATACAGTATAAACAATACCAAAATATATCTATTGACCCTGCCAGCCCTCCCCATTTACAAAGATGTTTTCTGATTTGTCCTACTTTTGTAATGTATTTTTCTTTCCCTTCTTTCCTTTTTCCCACCTTCCCTCCATACTTCCCCCTTCTCCCTTGAATATTTTCTACTGATTTCACAATACCTACTATACATTATGGTTCTCATTTATACTTTTAGTCTCTCAGATGAGAAATTATTCAATGTTTGCACATGTGTGTCTTATTTCAATTAAGAGTAAGCTTCAATATGCATCCATTTAGGTATAAATGTATCAAGTTTATAATTTTTTTTTTTTTTTTTTGCTTTTTGAGACAGGGTCTCGCTTTGTAGTTCAGGCTGGCCCTGAGCTCACTATGGTGCCCAGGCAAGCCGCCGCGAACTCAGCAATCCTCCTTTCTCTGCCTCCCGAGTGCTGGGATTACAGGCGTGAGCCACCATGTCCGGCATTGTGGCATGCGGTGTTGATTATTGGTGGGCGTGTCTCCACACTCAGCATTCTATGTGGTTACTGGGGATCGAACTCAGGTCCTAGCGCTTGCGAGGCAGGTGCCGGAACCACTGAACTAACCCTCCGGCCCTCAAGTTTATAATTTTTATGGCAGACTAGTACTCCGTTATATAAAATAAACTACATCTTCTTTATCCAGTCACCTACTGATGGGCATTTGAGTTTTCTCCATGATTTAGCTATTACAAACCAAGCTGTTATAAACATGGGTGTGCATATATGGCTGTGGTATGACACTTTTAATTCTTTTGGAAAGATAACCAGTAGAGAGAAATAGCTGGGTTAAGTGGACCGCTAATCCTAGATTTTTGAGGAATCTCCACACTGATTTCCACAGTGGCTGCACCAGTCTACATTCCCACTAACAGT
>PVIC010056341.1:0-10963 GCA_004025085.1 Thryonomys swinderianus
AAAAAAAAAAAGGTAGTACAGGAAAGTGCTGAAGTTTGTTTGGATAAAGTTCCACAGTGACTCTGACCCCCAGCACTGACTGTCTCCTCCTGGTGAAGTGTAGTTAAGATAGCAAGTAGAGGACACAAGAACAGCAGATGAGAAGAGGAAAGCAGGAAGAAAACATCTGGCCCTGAGCACTGCTTGATCAAATGGATTTCTGTACCTTCTTCTTTTTGAGACAGGGTCTCAGTTTGTAGCTCAGGCTGGCCCTGAGCTCATTATGTATATCCCAGGCAATCCTTAAGCTCAGCAATCCTCCTGCCTGCCTCTGCCTTCCGAGTGCCGGGATTATAGGCATGAGCCACTATGCACAGCATTGTGGTATGTAGTACTGGGAATTGAACTCAGGACCTTGCGTTTATCAGGCAGACACTAACTAGAACCACTGAGCTAAATCTCTAGCCCTCTGCATTTTCTAATACAGAGGATAAAAAATGAGTTAAGGGGCCAGAGATTTAGCTTAGTGGTTCCAGTGCCTGCCTAGTAAGCACAAGGTCTCTGGTTTGATACTGGTAACAACATACAACAAAACCAGGCATGGTGATTCACGCCCACCAGCAATCAGTATCACATACCACAATGGGGTTGGGGGGGTGGCTCACGCCTGTAATCCCAGCACTTGGGAAGCAGAGGCAAGAGGATTGCTGTTGAGTTTGAGGCTTGCCTGGGCTACACAGTGAGCTCAGGGCCAGCCTGAACTACAAACCAAGACCCTGTCTCAAAAAAAAAAAAAGTTTAGACTCAGGATTCCTTTACTTACTAAAAATATTACTGAGAGGGCTGGAGATTTAGCTCAGTGGTTCCGGCGCCTGCCTTGCAAGCACAAGGTCCTGAGTTCAATCCTGGTAAACACATACAATGTTGGGCATGGTGATTCACACCCACCAGCAATCAATACCACATACCACAGTGCCGGGCATGGTGGCTCACGCCTGTAATCCCAGCACTTGGGAGGCAGAGACAGGAGTATTGCTGAGTTGGAGGCTTGCCTTGGCTATATATTGAGCTCAGGGCCAGCGTGAACTATAAAGTGAGACCCTGTCTCAAAACAAAACAAAACAAAACAAATATTACTGAGAATCCCAGAGAGCTTTTGTTTAGGTTACATCTAATATTATTCTAGAAATTAAAATTTAAAACTCTAAGTGTATTATATCATTTTAAATGATAAACCCACAAAATGCTGATATTGATTTTTAATGAAAAATAACTATAATTCAAAAAGTATACTGAGAACAATAGCACTAGTTGCATATTTTCTGAGGCCTACTTGGTAGAAGAGTGATGGGGTCCCAGCACTACATAGGTATTCTTTCAGGTGGCTGGGAGCTTGATACATTCTGTAATGCTGGTTACCCAAGAGGCCAAGGCAAGAACCCAGAAAGCTCAAGACAAACTTGTAGAATTTGAGGAGACTCTGTCTCAAAACACAAAATTTAAAATAAAACATAGTGAGCTCAGGGCTTGCCTGAGCTATAAAGCAAGACCCTGTCTCAAAAAATAAAATAAAATAAAATTTAAAAAACTAAAAAAAAAAAAAAAAAAAGGTATGGTTTTATAACCTTATGTGCTCCTCACAGATTTTTTTTCAGAACATTGACAGTTTGTCATACAACATTTATTTGGTAAAAGTCACCAATGTCATCAGAACAGCTTCAAGTTCTTGGAAGATTTTGAACACAGTGGTAGATACCAGTTTCTATAATTCTGGTTTTTATTTGAAAGTTTACATTGTGTAACTGGTTATGGAAGCCACAGGTTTACTTGGCTCCCTTTTGAGAGTGCTCATACATGAACAGCTGCAAGTGCTCCCACTTTCTGTGCATTATTCTCCTGCAGAGGCTGCCATGCCTCAGTAGCCACAACCTGTGAGTGCTTCCCACCACAAAGAAGGCTACAAACACATACACTTGGTCTAGAATTAGTAAAATTATTATTAATTTTTTTTTTTTTTGCTTGTTCATCTAGGATATTTTCAGGTGAAAGTGGCACTGTGTCACAATGAATACTGGCAACAACAGCACCAATAAGGTCTCAGCCTCGGCAATAATGAGCAAGGTAAAGCACATCCTAGTACTTTCTACCACTGAGCTACATCTCTATTTAAAATTAACATATCTATTTTTTTGTTCCTGTTTTTGACTGTACCAGAGATTGAACCCAGGGCCTCATGCATGCTAGGCAAGTGCTCTACCACTGAGCTACATTTCAGTTCATTTTTTAAAATTTTCAGACAGGGTCTTGTGACATTGCTAGGGTTGGTCTCAAATTTATAATATTCCCGTTTTAGCTTCATGGGTATGTAGGATTACAGGTGAACACCACCAATTCTGGCTGCCAGAAATACTTGTAACCTTACAAAGTCCCTCTTGGAATCTTTAAATTCCTACTAAACTTTGGGAAAAGCTAACTAGATTTTATCATATAGGAAAATACAAATTATGCTTTGAAATTCAAGAAGACGCTTCCAAAGATTTCCTTAAACACAAAATCTCGTATAAGAAAAAATTAAAGTCTACCGTCAAGTGAGAGAACTAGGCAATCTGAGGTGCGAAGAGGAAGTAAGTACATGTAGAAAGCAAACACCATCACCTCATGTATGCGGCATTCCTCTGCAGAGCGGCCTCTGTGTGCTTATTCTGGTCAGCAGAGAGACTCGACTTCCAGTACACTCGGCAGGCTGAGAAGTCTGAAGTCAGAGAGACCTGAGACCCACACCCCAACCACAAGTTACTTAGTTCACAGGGGTTTTCACATAGCCAACATTCTGGAAGCGAAAACTCCAGTATCCTCTAGAGTATCTCTCTTACCCTGAAACCCACTGTTCCCATGGCACCCAGGCAGAGTCTACCACCTACTGCTACAGAGCACCAAGAGCTGGGGAAGCAGTGCCAGAGAACAAAACTCTCCTCCCTGTCTCTCCAGGTCCTGAAACCACTTGGATAACTTCTATCCAATACCACAGCACTTGAATCACAGTCATTTCCTGAATGCTCACTGAAAATACCTAACACCTGCTTACTGTCCTTTTGGCTCAGTTCCCTCTGAGAGGGTAAAGGATGCTCCTTTGATTTTCTGGTTTTTTTTTTTATTCCTTCAGTATTGGGAATCAAACTTTGAGTCTGCCAGGCAGGTGCAATACCACTAAGTTAAATCCCCAGCCCCATAATTTTTTTTTTTTTAATGCAGTTCTAGAGATTGAACCCAGGGACTTTGTACTGAGATACATTCCAGGTCTTTTTTATTTTGAGATTTGAGTTAAGGTCTCACTAAGTTGCCCAAGCTGGGCTCAAACTTGTGATCCTCCTGCCTCAAACTCATAGAGAGCCAAGACCACAGGTTCTTCTTTGTTTTTTATGCCAAAAAGCAGCAATTATAGCCAGACTTTGGAGCTTTAGAGTATCCTTAAACTATTTACTTGTACTGGCTGGTTAAGAGACAGTAAGTCAGGGGCTCTTTGGTCATCAAGGTGCAGGTAAACTAGCTGCCTGTGGACTATAGTGCAGGTAACCCTGTCCCAAAGATTTAAATGATCAGACTCATTATCAACTCTGTTGCTCCAAACCAAGATCACAGAAGTGAAGAAGTCAAGTAAGACTGCTATCCTCACACCATCTCTACACCTTTTGCCCCACAATCTACCTTGGAAAGCTCTACATTCAGGTCATAGACCTCCTGGCTCACTTCCGGCGTGGACATCATATCTGTCAAGGCTTTGTAGAGGAGGCCGTTCAGGGCCTTTAGGCGCACATAGTCTTCCTTCCTGGTCTTCTTTGAGGTAGCCTTCAGGAGGGAGTCCAACTTGGATGGCTTGCAAATCTCCATCAGGAGGAAAAGCACACATGAAATAAGGGCAGCATTAACAATCATCACCAACTTACACTCCACTGACTTACTGCTCATGAGAGCTCAAATGAGAACCGGATAGATAATCTCACTTTAGAGCTATGAAGTCTGTCTCACAGAACTGGAACCTTCTAATTTTACCTACCAGTCCTCCAAGATTAGAAATATTGACAACTTAACTTTTTTGTTCTTCTAAAACTTAATTGAAATATAATTCATATACCATAAAATTCACCCTGTTAAAATGTATGGTTCAGTACTTTTAGTATATACAATGTTTACTTTTTTCTAACTAGAACCGTTTATCATATAAACTTCTACAGTACATACATATACTAAAAACTGAACAGATGTTAAAGTACTAGAATTTGATAATAGGACATTCTAGAAAACTTCAGAATTGGTAATTTTTTTCTCATAAAAGGCCAAAACCAACAGTTCTGGGGACATCCAGTCCCACCCACACAGATAATTCCCTCCAGAACAAAAGCACAAAGTTAGACAAAAACTTTGCCAACTTTTAAGTCCTGCTCCCACCATGACCATAAAGGCTACTGCTACTGCTCAACGCTTACCAAGTGAGATCCCAGAGAAGGACCTTCATACCAAATCTTCTTTCTATGAGGAAAAAAACAAAAATTATATTGGTCCACATAGCAAATTAAAGAAGAAAGGGTTACATAAACTACCTTAAAAGGTTAGCACAATTATTTGGAGCTAACCTAGACAGAGAAGGCATTATTAATAAAGATCTAAGAAATGGGCAACTCACTAAGACTATCTAAAAAATAAGAAGGGGCCCAGAGATGTATTTCAATGTGAAATCCCTGGGTTCAGTGCCTAGTATCAACAAAACAAAATTCTCCTGAGCAGCACATAAACACAATGCAAAGCTGACCAAGTGGTTTCCCATGGAGGTAACCATGACAATTCTACTTTGCAGCTATACACATAAGCAGTCACTGAACAATTAGGTAGTTAACAGGAGGAACCATACTTTTCACTGAGAGAGAAGGAATTACAGGAAAGCAAGGCAAAGAGGCTAAATGTTCCATGTGGTGGTACACTAGAGTTGGACAGATGGTTAAGCACACCTGTCAGCCAAACCATGGTTTCACAACACCATTTTCCAATAACCAGGCTCCCAAGAGAAATGGCTGCTTGTAAGGCTGATACAGGAGTATATAAGATGAATCTCAAACATCTTACAGAGCCAGAAAATAAAGAAAGAAGTACTAAATATGTGTATCCATACACTGCAAAACCTGATGAGGTATGTCACAGGGACAGAGGAGCCAAGAGGGCTCCTAATGGCCTAAAATGAGCAAGACAAATTCTGGATTATAATCCATGAGTCCACACTGTAAATTAACAAGTGTGAGACAAAAGGTGTATCTCCACACAAAATTCTAAATAATTCATGAACATAATTTTCCACTCCTTGGCAAGGGCTATACATAGAGACTTCCTCCCAAAGATAAAAATACAGAAAGGATGAAAGAGGAGTTGGGCAGGGTAGTGTAAGCCTGTAATCCCTGCACTCTGGGAGACTGAGGCAAGAGGACTGCAAGTTCAAGTCCAGCCTCAGCAGTTTAATGACTTAGTGAGACCTCACGCTCCAGAGCACTGGGATTATAGGCATGCTCTACCACACCTGGCTCAGTATCAGTTAATTACTTAACAGATGTGCAATGCTAACTTAAGGCATTAAATAGAAGTAAACCAGATGCTCCTAAAAAGGGAACTTGGTGTATCTTTACAAATTTTTTGTAAACACAAAAGCTTTTTTAAAAGTTTATGAGAACAACAAAAATCTACCATATGTTGTAGAACTTAAAGAGGTGTAAAAATCAGAGTATATTTTATCATTACAAAAACTGACGACAAACTTTATTCATCAAATTAAAGCCACACAGGAAGTCAGTATTAATACAAAAAGAAAATTCTTATATTTCTTTTCTCTGAAGAAATTACTCTCCAGAAAAACGGCTTTGCTGACTAGAGTCAAATAAATGAACATCCCGAATCATATTGCGCTTTTTATTTTTTAACCTACGCACGTTATCGGTGTAATTTAAGATTTCCGGAGGCTTAAAATAAATGTATAGAAGAACAGGTCAAGGTGAAGGTCGTGGATAGTACGTTCGTACGGTCACCTGTTCCCCACGGTCGCGCCCCGTCCCCTCAGCAACGCCAGTACCCGCAGACACGGCCCGCGTATACCTGGTTTTGGAGGCAAACTTCTTGAGCAAGTTCTTGTTGCCATACAAGGACACGGACCCCCGCAAGCCCCGAACTGGGCCCAGAAGGCGCACCCCACCACCGCCATCCCACAGTGCCCGCAGCCCAGCGCTGGGAGCCCAGAGCCGGTAAGCCACAACCGACATGCCGCACAGCTCCAAGGAAGACAGGCGTGAGCAGGGTACGACGGGATACGTGGGTGGGGCGAAAACGAGCTTGTGGGCGGAGCTTTGACAGGCGTGTGAGAGGAGGGCCGAAGGAATTTGCCGGCAGGGCGGGCACTTGAGACGAGCAGTGGTTGGAGAAAGCGAGTGCGTGGGCAGTAGGAGGGCGGTCCCACCTGGAAACAGGCCGAGAGCTGCTGCCTCTGCACGTGGTTTCCGACTTGAAAACAAATGGGTTGAGCTGGAGACCTAGTTCAGTGGTTCCGGCGCCTATTTGGCAATCGCAGGGTCTTTAGTTCGATCCCCAGACATCACATACAATAATACAGTGCGTTGAATGACTCACGCAATGCCCACCAGCAATCACTACTACATACCACATTGCGGGTTCAGCACTGGGAGACAGAGGCTGGAGGATTGCTGAGTTCAAAGTTTGCCTGAACTACGAAGCAAGACCCTGCCTCAAAAAAATAAAGAATAGGCAGAATATAAATGAATGGTTGCCAGAGGCTGAGAAGATGGGAGAGAAATGGTAAATGATTGCTGCTGAGTTCAGGATTTCTTTTTGGAGTGATAAAAGTTCTTCTTAACTTAGTTTGTGGTATTATTTCCATGGCTCTCTGAAAAACCATCTCACCTTGATTTTTTTTTTTCTTTTTGGCAGTACTGGCGATCAAACTTGGGCCCTTGTACTTCCAAGGTAAGTGTGGTACCACTTGAGCTAAATCCCCAGCCCCAAATGAGTGAATTTTTAAAAATTAGACTGTATACTCTTATGGTTTCCATATACAATGTATCACAAAAGACTCATGTGCTCTGAAGATATGCTTTCCCAAGGTACTTACATATTAAGGTTGCTGTACTATTCAATAGATGAACTAAATGAAGAGCTCAGAGCTGAAAATGTTGCTGAAAATGCTGTGGTGGGGTCTGATCCTACTAAAAAGCTTCTGCACAGCAAAAGAAACCACTGGCACAGCTAAAAGACAACCAACAACATGGGAAAAAACTAGCTATTTGTCAGACAAAGGGCCACTATCTAGAATATGTAAATAATTTAAACAAATCAGTCCCCCAAGTTTAAAGACCCAATTCAAAAATGGACATCTGAAATGAACAGACACTTCTCAGAGGCAGAATAAAAGCAGCCAAGAACCATATGAAGAAACGTTCAACATCACTGGTCATTCAAGAGACGCTGATGAAAACTGAGATTTCACCTGACTCCACAAAGAATGGCTGCTATTGCAAAATCAACCAGCAATAAATGTTAGCAAGGCTGCAGGGAGAAAGGAACCCTTCTCCACTATTTGTGGGATTGTAGACTTGTGCAACCATTGTGGAGATCACTATGGAGATTCCTCAGAAAACTAGGATTAGAGGTCCCATTTGAACCTGCTATTCCCCTGCTAGGAATATACTTAAAGGAATTAAAAGAATCATACTGTAAATACATATGTGCACCCATGCTCATAGCAGCTCAGTTCATGATAGCCCAATCTTGGAAACAACCCAGATGCCCATCAACTGGAGACTGGATAAAGAAGATGTAATTTTTTTATAAAATGGAACATTACATTACCATAAAGAACAAGTTTCATTCATGTGCAAATGGTCACACCTTGAGGACACATTAATAAATTAAATAAATAGATCACAGGGCCGGAGATTTAGCTCAGTGGTTCCAGAGCCTGCCTCGCAAGTGCCAGGCCCTGAATTCGACCCCGGTAACCACATACGATGCTGGGCGTGGTGACTTATGCCCACCAGCCATCAATACCACATACCACAGTGCCAGGTGTGGTGGCTCACGCCTGTAATCCCAGCACTCGGGAGGCAGAGGCAGGAGGATTGCTGAGTTCCAGGCTTGCCTGGACTACATAGTGAGCTGAGGGCCAGCCTGAACTACAAAGCGAGACCCTGTCTCAAAAAAAAAAAAAAAAGATCACAGATATATAAATACCATATCTTTTCTCTGGTATGAGAACCTGTACATGTAAATGAGTTTTAGAATATATGATAGATTTTGTGAAATAGGAAATGTTCAAAGGGAATGCAGTAGGAGAAAGTAATGAGGGGAAAGAATAAATATGACTTGGAAAGAAAAAGAACATGTATATAGTGGGTGGGGGGTTGTGGGTGGGTAGGGATACGGGTAAAAATGAGAATTAACTTCTGTCATATACTGGTAAAAATTCCCCAGTGTTGAGTGTGATTGTGAGCTGTACATAAAATGTACCAATAAAGAATTCAATTTTAAAAAAAGAGGTGGGGTCTGATGGAAAGAGGCAAGCCACTGAGAGCACAGACTGGAGGGAGGTACCTCCCTCCCTGGTTCCTCCTCTCTCTGCTTCCAGACCTGGAAAATACGTGCAGCATTTCTCTTATCAGACCCTCAGACTTTTCCATGTCTACCATCCTCTTCCTCCTCTGTAGGAAGACTATAGACTGAATCTTCTTTAAGAAAAAAAAAAAAGTGAGCCAAATAAACCTGTCCTTTAATTTATGGATGTCGAGTATTATGTTTAGAGAAAGGAAAGTAACTAAGCTACTGTGTAGCTCAACAAAGCTTTAAAAAAAATGCATCTGGAGGTAGTGGTGATAGTTGTACAAATGAACACATAATGCCACTGGACTTACACACTCAAGATGATTTAAGTGATGTTATATTTTTAAACTATATTTGTTAAAGTATGGTGAAGGAGACCATTAAGGACCATTGTCATAGGGCCACTGGAACAAAGCCTTGCAGTAGGGGCCTGACATGCAATATATGTTAGTATATTTAAGTAGTAAACTTTTGGGGGGGAGGGGTCTCGTTTTGTAGTTCAGGCTGGCCCTGAGCTCACTATGTAGCCCAGGCAAGCCTCAAATTTAGCAATCCTCCTGCCTCTGCCTACTGGGTGCTGGGATTACAGGTGTGAGCCACCGCATCCGGCACTGTGGTATGTGGTACTGATTGCTGGGGGGCGTAAGTCACCACGCCAGGCCTTGTTGGATTGTGGTTGCCAGGATCGAAACAGGCACCTTGCACTTGCTAGGCAGGCACTGGAACCACTGAGCTAAATAAATCTCCGGCCCCTGAACCTTTAAAAAAAATATGCAGACATGTTCAACCCACGGGCTAGAGTGTCACAGCTCGTCTGGCCAAGCAAAGAATCGTTGTCATTTATTTCACCATAAAAATGTAAACGAAATAAAAACTTAAAACTAGCAACCATATACTAACTGGGGGCTGTTTGGATCTCGTGGAGCGCTCTTGTTGAACGACAGAGAACAGCCGTCTGAAAGCCGGCCTACGCAGGAGTCAGCGGTGTCGGCTCCCCACCAGAGGCTGGAAGACCTCAGTCGTGCCAGCAAAATGCAGTGCGCTGGCTGCCCTGGCGCTGGCCAGGTGTGTGTGAAGGGGGGGTCGGCCGTGTGGCAGCGACTCACCACGCAGTAACGAGCGGGGTGACAGACAGGCGCAAGTGGAAACAAAGATGAGGACGCAGGACAGTAAACTCACAGATCTAAATCAAGGAGGCCGTGGTCCGACGTGCGCAAAACGTCAGCCCGTACACATGCGTAGTGCGTGCATGTTGGCGTCCTGACGCACGTCGGCGTGCGCGCCCGGAAGTTCCGCTGAGCGAGAGGCGCTGCTGTTGTGAAGAGGTGCGTTCGCGAAGGGGCCCGGGCGACTCGGGAAGTGGTGGGGGCTGGGTGGGATGAGGATGCGGGGGATGAGGACGCGGGGTAAAGCTCTGTGTCCTTGCGCGGGGACAGTCCCGGAACGTTTGGTGGCGGCCTCAGAATCTTTTCCCCCCTCCCACAGGCAACTCGTGTGCGGCGCCCTGCCGCGGAGCCCAGACGCGCCAGAATGTCGTACATGCTCCCGCATCTCCACAACGGCTGGCAGGTGGATCAGGCCATCCTCTCCGAGGAAGACCGAGTTGTGGTCATCCGGTTCGGACACGACTGGGACCCTACCTGCATGAAGATGGACGAGGTTCTGTACAGCATAGCCGAAAAGGTAACGTGTGCTCCCCGCAGACAATTCGTTCTAGGGAATTTGCTTCCTGGTGCCAGCTGCAGCCTCAGGTTGTCGAACGTGAGACTAAAACCTGCGTCCTGTATTCATAATTACTAATGAGTTAGTTCCAACACGCAGACCAGTTTAGCCACATAGAAAACTCAGGGATCTTAGACAAGAGTCTCGCGTTGGTGAAGTGAGGATGTGTGCCCTGGAGTTGCGAGGGATAGCTTTCCTCTCTTCCTACAAACTATTGGTTACTTTCGTCAGTGTATTTTTAAACGTTTTATTGTATAGTGCAGAAAGCAAGACACATTTGCCAGTTTTGTTGCAAGTAGTTTAAGTAGCATAGTTTTATTGGTACCTTGTTTATTATGTTCAAAAATCAGAGTTGAAGCCAGGCATGGTGGCGCACAACTATAATCCCAGCCCTTGGGAGGTTGAGGGAAAAATATTCCTCTGGGGCCGGAGGGTTAGCTCAGTGGTTCCGGCGCCTGCCTCGCAAGCGTAAGGACCTGAGTTCGATCCCTGGTTACCACATATAATGCTGGGCGTGGTGGCTCACGCCTGTAATCCCAGCACTCGGGAGGCAGAGACGGGAGGATTGCTGAGTTCGCGGCGGCTTGCCTGGGCACCATAGTGAGCTCAGGGCCAGCCT
>PVIC010056342.1:0-10959 GCA_004025085.1 Thryonomys swinderianus
CCCTCATTATCATTTTTGATCACCTGGATCTCTGCCTGAAGCTCTTTAAAACGTTCCCTTGCTTTTGTTATCTGAGATTCTATAGTGTTCCTGATTTCTTCTTTAATGAAGTCTTTCACTGTGGACAACATCTCTGTTTTCATCTCAGAATCAGTTCTGATTTCCATTTTAGTAGATCTGCTTTTGTTACCAGTTCAGAGGGTCCTGGTGATTGAGCTTCATTCTGCTCCATTTCCCTTTTCCCTGAATTCCCCTGTGGTGATGATCTGTGTGTCTGGGTTCTTGAATTTCTTCTCATTTCTATTGTGCTGGTGAGTGTTGTAAGTCACTGCACGACCTAAGCAGTGCTTACCCAGACTTGCCCAAACAGGAATGGAGCTCTCATGAGGCTTCTGGACTGGGTCAGATGGCAGGCAGGCTGCTTACAGGTGGCAGAAGTTACTGTGCAGCCTCCGCAGCACTTACCCAGACTTGTCCAGGAGGAATGGAGCTCCCATGTGTCTTCTGGCCTGTGTCCAGTGGAGTCAGTAGAATTTTCAATCTCATGAATTTCCAATTGAATCCATTTATTAGATTCCATTTGTTTCCTACGCTGAGATTCCATCAAGTTCCTAAGCTCATCTATTTTTTAATCTGTGTCTTTAACCATGATCACTATCTCTGCTGTTATCTGAGAAATTATTTCTGACTTCATTTTTTCCAGATCCTCTTTTGTTGCCAGTTCAGGGATTATAGGTGGAGGAGCTCCAGGCTGCTCCATCTCACTCTCTGAATTTTCTTTTGATGACCTAGAAGTCTGGATTTCTGTCTTGAGTTTCTTCTCATTTGTATTTTTTTATTGTTAAAGTCGTTAATTTAATTTGCTATTTGAAAACAGTTTATTGCCAGAATCTTTACTGTTAGAATTTAGAGTCCTTAGGGAATGTCAACTTCTTAGATTGTCTTCCTAGTATAGTTGGCCTTTCGGTTTGGGGTCTCTAATAGCCTTTAAACAATCTCAGTCTTAATAAACTAGAAGAGTGACTGACTAGAATAATCAGGTCACCTTGACCAAAGTTATACAATTAGCAAAAACAATCACATCAAAGACTGCCTAGGAAATGACAGATAGTGGTAGCAATTATTTTGATACATTTAATGCCATAAACTAGACTTATAATTATATCAAAATCAAGGACCTACCAGAGATATGTTCACAGTAAGTCCTTTGATGTAATGGTTTTACTAACCAGAAAGAGGACTTAGGGTTGGGGGTGGGTGATAGAGGGATAGAAAGAAAGGTTGGGAATAGGGCTAGAAGGCACAGAAAGACAGAAACGGGAAGAACAAGGGAGAGAAGTGAAGAAGAAAAGAGAAGTAAAAGGAAAGAAAAAGGTTCACTGCCAGGAAAGATTCTACTATAATTGTTATACGACCTGGGAAGTAGCATGCAGAACCAAGTTGATTGATCTTAGTGAACCACTCAGATTTATGGTTGCCATGCCAGACTATACAGGATTCAGGGTTGCAGCCAACCCTCCCCTATCTTAGGTCCTGCTCAACAGGAGGTGCTGGAACCAACAATTCATCAACTACTGCAGTCTGCTCCTTTTGTGCTCTCTCAGGGGCCTCGGCTCACAGGAGGTCCTGCAGCATAGGTGACAAAATGGATTTCAAGCCAAAACAACTGTAGTCCACAAATTTCTTCACTTTCCCAGTCAACTTCAGTTGTGATAGACAATTCTAGAAGAGGCTCTGCTCTCCCATTAACTGCTGTTCCATCTCCTAATAGTGGCTTTTAAGGCCAAGGGTGCCTCCAGTACTCAGATTCCAATGTTTTTTGTTTGTTTGTTTGTTTGTTGAGACAGTGTCTCACTTTGTAGTTCAGGTTGGCCTTGAGTTTGCTATGTAACCCAAGCAAGCCTGAAATTCACAGCAATCCTCCTGGCTCTGCCTCTGCCTCCCAAGTGTTGGGATTACAGGCATGTGCCACCATGCCTGGCATTGTGATGTATGGCACTGACTGCTGGTTGGTGTGAGTCACCACACCTAGCACTGTGGTATGTGGTTACTGAGAATCAAACTCTGGGACCTTGTGCTTGTAAGGCAGATGCTGGAACCATTGAGCTACATTCCTGGACCACCAATGCTTTTTCAATGTGTTGGACAAGGTACCAGCGGCAGAGTGGGCCTCAAGGCTGTAGGACACAATGGTCCAGTGCAGCGTTTTTGGTGAGGCTGAGAGGAAGCACTTTGGAGCAGAGTCTGTAGAGGTGTAACAGGAGACCCTCTGCTAATGATATAGGGAGAATAGATGTAACTCTCAAGCCTTGTAGATATCCAAAATCCATGTTCATGTTCCCTAAAATCAAAGAATAAATTCTAAGAACAATGGAGGTTAAGAGTAAGAAAGTTTATTGAAAAAAGATACTTTCTCTCTAAGAGAAATATCAGGGGGACTAGAAAGTGAGTTGCCTGACCAATCCACTTTTCAAAGGTTGTTATATGGCAAAGCCATGAGGTGAGGTAGGTACAAAGTGGTACAAAACTATAAGACCCAATGGAAAATCACAAGATGGACATGAGGTGGAACAAAAACATGATCAACCAAAAATACTGTAAGTACAGTCACAGGTAATAGTGATTAAATGGGAATCAAAAAGGAAAATAAGTCACATGTGAGGAATTTCCCCATTTAGAATATCAGTCACTGCTATTCATCTCTAGGAGTAGTATCTCTTTTCTTCTTTATAATGCTAACCAGTGAGTATACCTCAATTTTTCACCATGTTGGCTCCTTCAGAGCCAGTCCTGTCTAACTGCCTACAAGAAGATATCCAATTAACTTTACTATCTACAGTAATACAGGTGAAGCTGGCTTGTGAGCCCCGTATGGTACATAACCTCACTCAAGAAGAGCTAAAGGAGCTGGGGCTTCTCCCAGTACCCAGCAGCCCACAGTTTACTCCCAATTCCACCCCACTCTCCACTCAGCATCAACCGCCCTGGCCAAGTCACTTCTATTCTGCTTCAACAGTGATACTTGCAATGACTCACTGTGAGTCAGTGTCCACCTGATGGCAAATAAAAAATTATGAATCTACTCACCTTGAAACTCATCTCCATCAGAATCCTGGGGACCCTATGTCCCAATTCAATTTAGGAAAATTAGTGCTAAACCCTAGTTTCCCCATTAGGTTAAGAATTAATGAGAATTAATGATTAAAGATCAATGCCTTGTTACATGTATTATTCCTTTGAAATGCTTTAAAAGTGCTCCACAAATCTTTGAATTACATACCAAATATACCTTTTTTATAGCTTAGAAAGCCTAAAGTAGTTTTAAGTTAATGGTCATTTTTCTGTACGACTTTATTCTTTTTTAATATTTGAAAAATTATTTTATATTCATGAATTTTAAATTCCATTATGTATCAAGAATATATGACAATACATACATACACATTGTGAAAACAGTTTAAATATTTTTTTAAAAATACATATATTCTGGGGCCAGAGATTTAGCTCAGTGGTTCCAGCGCCTGCCTCGCAAGCGCAAGGCTCTGAGTTTGATCCCGGTGACCACATACAATGCTGGGCGTGGAGACTTATGCCCACCAGCCATCAATACCACATACCACAGTGCTGGGTGTGGGGGCTCACACCTGTAATCCCAGCACTCGGGAGGCAGAGGCAGGAGGATTGCTGAGTTCGAGGCTTGCCTGAGCTACATAGTGAGCTCAGGGCCAGCCTGAACTACAAAGCGAGACCCTGTCTCAAAAAGAAAAAAAAGCCGGGAGTGGTGGCTCATGCCTGTAATCCCAGCACTTGGGAGGCAGAGACAGGAGGATTGCTGAGTTCGAAGCTTGCCTGGGCTACATAGTGAGCTCAGAGCCAGCCCAAACTACAAAGCGAGACCCTGTCTCAAAAAAAAAAACATATATTCTGGCATATATGTATAAAATAAAAACTCATGTTGGAAAAATAACAATGTGTTGGTCAAGATTCAGATATCTATTATTATTTTAAAGCAATATTTTGAATGTTACTATTAGCATGACAGTAGTTAACTTTATTCTAAAAGAATAAAGGCTAGGCAAAATGCCCATTGTCTTTTTCGAGGTCTATTAACTACAATTAAACAGAAAAGCCATCACTGCATTTTTTTTCTTTGCCAATACATAGCTCAAAAGCAGTCATTTGCTGCCCCCTGGCTGTAAAAAGATCCTTATCTTTTGATACAACTGCATCAAAAAAGAAATACTACACTGAATTTTCAAAAAGTGAAGAATTGGGGGGATTTATCACCTCCCACAGACACAGATATTAATTAGTACTGATTAAGAACCTAAAGTTGTAGATCAAATTGCCTGAGTTCCAATCCCAGGTCTCCCACGTACTAAAAGTGAGGCCTTAGTAAATACAACTGAATCCCTCATACCTTCATTTCCTAATCAGTATGATAAGGATAAAAAGAATAATAGCTATTCATGTGGCTGGTACAAGCATTAAGTTCATAAAGTGCTTAGACGATCTGGCACCAACACTGGATATTAATAGGCCTCATGCTTAAAATAACAGTGAGGAGACTGAAAGCTGTCTGCCACGACACCAGCACTCCTGGTTTCTCTGAGTTTCCTGATTGGTGTTTTTTTTTTTTCTTCTGTTATAGTGGGGGGTTTTTGCGTTGTAATATACTACAGAATTCAAATTGTATTACCTCTATTACTCTTTGCTTACATCTCATCAGTAACCGGAGTACAGGGACCTCTGTTTTGATCATTTATGTATATGCCAAGCACTTATGTTAGGTCTGGCACACACTACACACTTAATAAATATTTTCTGTAAAATGAATTTGCTGCCATAATCTAGAGAATCTTCAACTCTTCAGATTGCCAAGAGTTTAAAGGATTGCCAAGAGTTTAAAGATAGCATATTCATCCAACAACCCTTTGTGTAGACTTACAAACACCCAATTTGTGATCAAGGAACAAGTCAAGCACAAAACAAGTCATTTTCATGTAATAAACAATACTACATTTAAGAACAAAACATTGTGAAGATGAGAGTATATAAATTTCTCCAGGGAATCAGAGGATAATCAGAGGATAAAAATAATGTAGGACAAGAGATGTTTTGAGGACAAAAAGTACATTCTAAATTCAAGTACAGGAAGAGCTTGAAATTACCATGAGAAAATAGCCTGTTTATGGTACATAAAGAATCATAAGCCTTCTGTTGGGGAAAGATTCATTTCTGCAGTTATTGGAAGAGACACCTAAAGATATATGGAAGGAACAGGTTTGTGTTATTGATGTTATTGTGTTATTGATGTTGGACTGGTTCTAACTAAACATAACTAAAACAAGAAGTACGATATCAACAGGCCAAGAAGAGTTCAAGATATCTTGCTGTTGCCATGTTTTGTTTTGTTTTGGTTTGGTTTGGTTTGTTTCGTTTTGAGACACAGTCTTGCCATGTAGTTCAGACTCAACTTGAATTAACTGTGTAAAATAGGCTGTCCTTGAACTTGTGGTGATTCCTCCCTCAGTCTCCTGACTGCTGGGTTTATAGGCATGATCACCACATCTGGAAAATTCCAGATGTTATTAACAGTGAGTTCAGGAAGACACAACAACAACAAACAAATGAACCGAAAACTAGTTGGTTCATATCCAACTAGTGACTTTGAAAACAAAATAATAAATTGGCTGATGCTATTTTCCATTTTTGCAATTGGTTTTCTTGGCACAGACTAGAACCCATCATAAATTAAATTTATCATATTAAAAATCATGTATAAATATATCCTTAATGATTTTTATTTCAATTTCCTTAAAGTCATGTACTTCAACAAATACAGTATATGCCTGAGAATATTTTCAGGTTAATTACTGCAAAATGGTGTACAGCCAGGCGTGGTGGCTCACACCTGTAATCCCATCACTTGGGAGGCAGAGGCAAGAGGATTGCTGAGTTTGAGGCTTGCCTGGGCTACATAGTGAACTCAGGGCCAACCTGAACTACAAAGCAAGACCCTGTCTCAAAACAAACAAAAAAATGGTGTACATGTCATTGGTGACAGTTTCTATCATTTGATATGATTTCTTAACAAGTAAACATTATACAACACAAGCAATAGCACACAGAGCTCAACACAATTTTTTATAGGACCAAGTAGTAAATATTTTCTGCTTTCCTATTCATACAGTAGCTATAGAAACTCTTAAATTCTCCAGCTTTAACACTATAGTCCTCAAACAGCCAGAGACTACACATAGACAAGTGGGAGAGGGTATGCACCAGTAAAACTTTACTGACAGAAACAGGTAGCAAGACTGTTTGCCACCCCTTGATCTAGACTGCATATCCTGCCCTTTTTTCTTAATATATATATTGGAGAGTGGATTTTAAATCAGAATATTAGGGAGGTTTCATTATAAACAATATATAGTAAGTGACTATATGTATGTAACATAATTTGTTTATCTTCTAATTTTTATTATTACAAGGAATTGCTACAGCAAGTTACATGTGTATGAATTCATGTGTTGAATAAACACCTACAGTTTAAAATGACATTGCAAAACCCCCCTCCAAATGTGTACCCTTCCAACAACATATGAGACAGAATGTCCTAGTTCCACATGGCATTATATTGGTATAGGAGTAAATTTGGGAGTTGCTGTATTACTTTATAGTTATACAGGTGGATGTTCAGTTGTCCTAAGATCATTTATTACATCATCTTTACCCACTAATTTGAAATGTTACCTGATTAAAGCCTTCTGTCTTCAATAGCAGCCAAGAAAAATGTTCCCCATTGACATATCAAATGAAAAAGTTAAAAATCTGAATGTCATTTTCATCAAAGCTACCTCTTTTCCTCCCCTATTCAAATTTAAGAGTAAGCAATTTGATGGGGCCAGAGGGTTGGCTCAGTGGTTCCGGCGCCTGCCTCGCAAGTGCAAGGTCCTGAGTTCGATCCCCGGTAACCACATACAATGCTGGGCATGGAGACTCACACCCACCAACAATCAACACCGCATACCACAATGCTGGGCGTGGTGACTCACGCCTGTAATCCCAGCACTCGGGAGGCAGAGACAGGAGGATTGCTGAGTTCGCGGCGGCTTGCCTGGGCACCATAGTGAGCTCAGGGCCAGCCTGAACTGCAAAGCGAGACCCTGTCTCCAAAAAAAAAAAAAAAAGAGTAAGCAATTTGATTTTGATTTGGTTTCAGATCTATAAAAGATATATACAGATCAGGTTAGATAAGCATATTATCCATGATCTATTTTGGGGAACATCACAAGTTAATAACCAAACATAAGAAGCAGTAGTAGTTATGTGTATACATTATTATTAAAGTGTTACTCTGTTGTTTCATTCATCTACCAAACTCTGAAATTGTATGTAAGAACTACATAGAAATCTGGACCCATTACCCTGAGGTTATGTCATAGTCAAGGTGCATAGAGAGAAGAAACTCTTTCCTGGGACATTTGCCCTTCAGTAACTACAGATGAATAACATAAAACCTAAATGTAGATTTTCAAAAGTCATTATTGATTTTCATTGTGTTCATCTGTTGAATCATGTAACAGCCACTATCTACACATATCTATGGGCACCTGAACTTTGGATAGTTGAAATTAAGATGGACTACTAAATATGCATCATATACCTAAGTCAGAATGAGAAAGGGAAGATAAAATATCTCAATAATATTTCATTTAGAATTTGAACTATTAAAATTTTGGATGGACTTCTTAAAATTAACCATCAAAATTAAGTCCACTGTTTTTCTCAGTTATTCCTTTTACTGTAGTTATAAAATTTATAACTATAAATATGGCTCTTGCAGTATTTCTATCAGTGCTATTTTAGATAGTTCACCCCCACAGAATTTGTGAACTTAACATGTAACTGCAAAATTTAGCTGTGACTCTTGGAGACAACAAACAGAAACTATAATCATAAGCCTTCCTAAAAGTCCAGAGTGAATAATACAAAACACAGTGCACAAAGAATAGCCTTCATTCTGCATGTATGGATTGAGCACCAGTTATTGACAGAAACATGTTTGTCACAGAATTGGGGTCACTAACTCAATGACCATTTAGCCTTGACCTTGTTGATGCATCAGATTTCTCTGAACCCATAGCCCCCTCTGTAAAAAAAAAAAAAAAGCCTCTGCTCAAGGAAAAAGGATTGGAATGGATGCACTCTTGAAATCTTTTTTCTACATTAAGATCTATGATTCTGTGTGTATTTCAATTTTGTGATCAAGATCTCTAGCCAGATATAAAACTACATTAGAAAAGATATCATAAATTTATATACTACAGTTTTTTTGTTTTTTGTTTTCTGTTTTTTGCTTTTTGGAGACAGGGTCTCGCTTTGTAGTTCAGGCTGGCCCTGAGCTCACTATGGTGCCCAGGCAAGCCGCCTCAAACTCAGCAATCCTCCTGTCTCTGCCTCCCGAGTGCTGGGATTACAGGCGTGAGCCACCACATCCGGCATTTATATACTACAGTTTTGCACATAATTTACTTGAGCATTCCTCTCAGCATGTAAATATATTTTCTCAGCATCTACAACAACCAAAATAATACAGTTCTGTAATCAGTGCTGTGCTAAAAAGAGAAATAAAATTAAATATATCCATGTATCATATTTTGAGATCAGTTATATTTTGAGATATGTAATTTTTCCATTTGTTTAATGAGTAGAAGGGAAGATATGTACAGGATCAGATATCCATAAGCATGGTCCCCTGTTCTTGAATAATTTATTCACTATATCCCCAACTCCCCCGCCACTGTTCCTCCTAAAGGTAAATTCAGTTACTTCTTTGCTCAAGCTTCTATTAGAGCCTTCAGCACAGGTTTTGTCATTTTTTTGTTTCCATTTTTTCTTTCTTTCAAGATGCAATTTTGTAGGTGAAGTAGTTATTCATCTTTGGACTAGATACTTAACATATGTGTATGCGTTGAGGACTTGGCATATACTATTACCAACACCAATAAGGGAGAGTCAGACAACATGAACCTCCACATCTGATAGCCTGAATATGACCCAGCATTACCTATGCAGGAATACATGACTCTGATCTGTTTTGAGGAAATATGGGATAAGGAAAAATGAAACATATCCTACTAAGAAAGTAGGACAGGGAGGATGAGAACTATAATCTTTAAAAATATGAATAATATAAAAGACAAAGGAAGGCTGTGAAAATGTTCCATATTAAATAGCTGATGAGGCAAGAGAATTAAATACAATCACTTATCCTAGATTAAATCTTTTACTAGGGGAAAAAAGTACTGACACAGGAGAGTTAAGGCCTAACTCCCCAGCTGAAACGCGAGTTCCTGTTCTCTAAAAATCGAAGAATGAATTTTAGGAACGACGGAGGTTTGAGTAGGAAAATTTTATTGAGAGAGAAAGCTTCTGCTTTAAGAGAGACAGAAGGGGGGGCCTGGAAAGTGAGTAACCCCCGGGTTCAAAAGTGGGGGCCACCAATGAGATTTTTTAAAAGGTAGATAGGTTATAACAATCAAACAGGAATTTTGACTCTAACTCTTTTCCGGGGAGGTGGGTTAAGGTGTCAGCCCTTCACCCCAGGAGGTTGGAGCCTTCTTTAGAATGTCTGATGGCTCCTTGTTTGGAATTTCAATGAGCTATTTATCTTATATGGGTGGGGTAGCTTTTCTCAGGCAGCAGTAACCTCCAAGTTGGTTTTTTGGTTTTCTTTTAAGGGCCAGTCCTATCTATCTGCTTACATATGTCTAACTGGCTTTTCTACCTATAATAGTACTATAAAGAACATCACTAGATCAGTGAAGAAAACTGGTTTAGTTTGAGTTGGTTTTCTGAGATACGTTCTCACTATGTAGCTCAAGCTGGCACTGAACTCACTATGTAGTCCTGGTTGGTCTCAAACTCATGACAGTCCTCCATCCTTGGCCTCCCTAGTGTTAAGGTTATAGGCGTGTACCACCATACCGAGGTGTGAACAAAATTGGAATATGAATGGTAGATTAAAATATTCTATCAATGGAAGTTTACGATTGGAGACATCCTCGAGATTATTTAAGAGTATTTCTGTTCTCAAGAAGTGTACGTACAAAAAAATTAAGTGTAAAAAGCTAGATAGAGCATGCATAGCACTCAAAAGGTTCTGTAAAAATATGTATGTACACATAGTCATGCATATATAAACAATGTGGGAACCTAGGGGAAAAGTATAACTATATTCCTTGTATTACTTTCACCTTTTGATAAGCTTGAAATTAGCTTAAAAATTTGAAGTTATGGGGCTGGGGATTTAGCTCAAGTGGTACCACATTTACCTTGGAAGCACAAGGGCCTGATCTCAATCCCCAGTACTGCCAAAAAAAAATTGAAGTTATTTCCAAATAAAATATCCTCAAAAGGGGGCTGGGGATTTAGCTCAAGTGGTACTGCGCCAACCTTGGATGCACAAGGGCCCAAGTTTGATCCCTGGTACTGCAAAAAAATCCTTAAAAGGATAAAAATTGTGTATTTAAAAAGATGGTGGACTTCACCAGTATTTGAAGAAATGCAAATTAAGTGAGCATTACACACCACTAGCAAAAATTTAAAGGACAGATAAAATTCAGTAAAGACAAAGGTACAGAAAAATGAAAGTTCATGTATATGATAAGAAAAACAAATCCTTACTGGGGAACATTGTGGTACTACCAATCTATACCTTAAACCTTTCAACATAATAACTCTGTCAAAGACTTGTCTTAAAAATTACACATACTTGTAGATATTAATAAACTCTAATACTCACTTCTGGATTGTTCATAATAGCCAAATATGGTAAGCAACCCAAATATTCAACATTAGGTTAATAATTAAATACACAAGGAGCCATTCATATCACTGAACATATGTAGCAGAATGAGATATAGATATGCTGTTATACAAAAATGTCCAAGA
>PVIC010056343.1:0-10980 GCA_004025085.1 Thryonomys swinderianus
TTTTTTTTTTTTTTTTTTTTTTTTTTTGCGGTACCAGGGATCAAACTCAGGTCCTTGTGTGTCCAAGGTTGGTGCGGTACCACTTGAGCTAAATCCCCAGCCCCTCAAATTTTTTAAACAGTGAGGAGTTGAGCAGACATGTTACAAAGAGAAAAACTAAGTATTATTAAGGCAAGAAACTGGGGTATGGCAACAACTGGCGGGACAAGCAGGAAGATCTATTCATTACAAAACCCCAAGACAGTTCCATAGTCCTGCACAGGGACTTCTTTTGAGAACTCGAGCAGGTTTGCAGGAGGCCTGCCTAAACCTGGTGCCACTCAGAAGAGTTAGAAATACAAAAGGAGAGTCCATGTTGAGTTTTCTGCTACTGTGTCTGCTCTTGTACTGTAGAGTGCACTTATTTTCCACCTTCACTCGTCCTGTACTTGCTCTGCAGAGCCTGTTTCTTTTCTTACTTTTTTTTTTTTTTTTTGAGAAAAGTTCTCGCTTTGTAGTTCAGGCTGGCCCTGAGCTCACTATGTAGCCCAGGCAAACCTCGAACTCAGCAAGCCTCCTGTCTCTGCCTCCCGAGTGCTGGCATTCCAGGCATGAGCCACCACACCTGGCTCTTTTCTTGCTTTTAATAAAACTTTGATACTGTTCGCACTCATCTTAATCAATTCTTTATTCAGAATAGAAAGAACCTAGAAACCACCTCCAGAAGGAGAGGGCAACACCCCAAAAGCAGCAACATGACTGGCCAGTATATGAAAATATGCTCACTCATCATCAAAGAAATACCCTCAAAACCAGGAGATGCCCCTGTCTCACAGTACAATCACAACAATGTGGAAAACTGACAGTGTCTGATTCTAGCCCTCCAGAGAGGGTACCAGAACCTGTGGGCCTCGCTCATGGTAGCAGACAAAGGTACCACAACATGTAAAATGGTTTGGCGGTTCTTATACATGAAATTCACTTATGAACCCAATAAACACATTTCTGGGTGTTCATTCAAAAGAAAGTAACAGATATTACCACAAACAAATGGGTTACTGTTTAAATAGTCTCATGAATTAGTCCAAAACTGATAGCAACTTCTACACAATGGTATACCATCCAGTAATTAAAGGAAAGAAAGAAACAATACACCACTGTCACATGACACAACACAGAGGAAACTCAAGTTGTAACCAACAGATAATAAATTGTGGGATTATACTTATATGAACTGTAGAAATAGACAAACTAAGGGATGGTAATAAAACTCCTGAAAGCAGTTGCCTGTGGGTGAGCTACCCACTGGCTGGAAATGCACGGGATGGAACTTTCTGGAGGGCTAGGAATGGTTTATATGCTGATAAGGCACTTCTCAGACTCCTCAGACTTATATTTGCCATCTCTGCATTCTATTATGTACAAATTATACTAGTAGAAAAAATAAAAGTTGTACTAGCTTTTTTGTATTTTAAAAGTAGGTTAATGATTAACATTAAGTTTATACACCATCTGAGTCTATATTAATCTATCAGTTATTTATACCTCCTGTACTATGTACCATGTGTTTATCTAAAATTTCTTTTTATAAAATTATGACGCTATTAATACAGTCAGTAGGACATGTCACTTTGATCATAAAGTATATTATTTCTTTTAATTTATATAAAGTTGTGAGTGAAGCACTATGCTATGCACATAACAAGTCACATTGTAATCAACAAACTGTTCAGCAATGGTGACAAAATACAAGTTGCTATTCCCTTCTGCTTTCACTTATTTGGGTGCAATGATAGCTCACTTCCATGTCTACACAGGTATGTGTACTTTTTCCTCTTATACTTTTAGTTCATTAGACTATAAGTCTGAATCAATACAACCTGTTTTTCTAGACAACCTGTATCTCTCGACCCGCACTTACAAAGCCACAGAAAAGAACGTGCCTCTTGCAGCAGAAGACTTTTCCTATCTCACTGTTACACACACCACCAGACTCCCTTTGCACTTGTTAAGTACCAGAAGATGTGGAGGAATTCTATTTTGTTTTGAAATATTAGTATTTATGTGATACATTATTTGTATGTACTCAGGATAGCATCTTATTTTTTATGTGAATAGTGTATGTGGAAATCTTACTCAGATTTATGTCCTTATTGGGAGAACTGTAGAACTCTCAGCACTTGAGGTGAAACAGCAGAAAATAAATCAAACCAGACCAGGAGAACAGAAGACGCACTTAGGAGTTTTGGAGGCAAACCACTTACTGCCAGCTGGGACTGACCTGAAATTGCTTCCAAAGTGGTCAGCCCAGATCAAAGGCCAGGAGTCCCTTAAATAAATCAGGGAAGGAGGTGTGGTTACAGACAGGAGGCACTTAGGTTACATATTTAAGCACTAGGAGCTACACGAGATACAGCATCAGGGACCTAGTACATTAATTTTCTGTTCTAAGTAAAACAGGTTCATTGGTCAGAAAGTTACACCAATTTCAGCATGTTTACATAGCCTGGAATTCATACAGCTTTCTGGAGACAAAGACATTCCTGTGTTATCTGTAGCTCAAGGCCTCCTAAAAAAGAGAGCTGTTCTTCTGCCCCTCAGGCCAGTTAACAGAAAAGCCATTCTGGCCTCAGAGGGACAGCAAGGCTTTTAGTAGCGCAGAGCTGCATCCCTAGGATGGCGCCAGGCCCACCAGCATCCTGGAATGGTTACCTGAAGCAACACAGGTCAGCAGGAAACCAGACTTCTGCAGCCAATGCCTGAGGACGGCTTCCCTCAGAACGTTTACAGAGAGGGCTTAGGTCTGTGACTGTACCTGTCCAAACACACAAGACCATTCCACAGAGCTGAGAAACCATTCATTTGAAACGTGATACCCTGCAGGGAGACAGAACTCTACGTGAGGTGGCTTCCGGCCAGGGAGACAGCCCCTGCTTGGCATCTTCACACTGACACTTTTCACTTTTCACTTCCTGGACTCTGCACGGTCCCTGCTCTCCGTCTTCGCCACCATCTCTCTAAAACTCCAAATTGCTTCTCCCTAAAGGAGAATGGAACTCAGCCCTTTCCCCCACCATGAAATCTGTTTTCACCACTCGAATGACAGATCAGCTAGGTTTATCTTTGATATTTTGTACGTTTACTTGGCCCAAGATTTGCCTTTCAAAAGTTCTTTTTCCTAATCATGCTGCAGGAATGAAACTGTAAGAAATCTCGATTTCTTCAACCTTCTTCAGACTGAATATAATCATCCACAGTGCCCAGAATTGTCAGTGTCGTGGTCTTTCAGTACAATTTCTCCTGCAGAGCCCCCCACTGTTTCTAGGGATGCTCTGAAGAACAGGTCTCTGAATTCTCTCTGCTGATCTGAAAGCGATCTTGTTAGTCACCCCGGAAACTCTTTTAGGAAGGATCACCTATGCTTGCGGGTGAGAGGGTGCTGATGCCCCTTTAAATAACTTTCAATCTGTTGTCAAAGATTTTTTTTTGATTGATTGATTGTTTTTTCAGCTGGTTTGCAATAAACTAGACAGATTCCCTAAGTCACTCTTACCTACCCCTCTTAGATACTCAATACCCCTATTCTCTGCCCAGAGGCATTTCCATCCACTTTTTTTTCTTTAACATACAGTGTATGAAGAAGTGTTTATTGGAAACGAGCATGCTTAAAAATGTGCCTTCCTCTATATGTAATAACAAATCTTCCTCTAGGGCAAATTTCCCTGTAAGAACCCTTTGCATACTTTTATTTTCTGCAGTACTAAGATTCAAACTGGGACCTTTGCACTGACTTACATTACCAGTCCTTTCACTTTTATTTTATTTTGAGACAGAGTCTCACTAAATCACTAAGGTGTCCATGCTAGGCTTAAACTCACAATCCTCCTGCCTCAGCCTCCCAGAGTGCGGGTATTAAGGGAATATGCCACTACTACCTGCTGCTCTGGGACATACTCTGGCATTACTGTCTGCTCTGTTCTTACTTTCTTGCTACAAGTAAGACAACTTTCTTCACTTTTCTGTCTCTTGGGGGTTCTTACTGTCTTTGCACACCCTGAGGGGGCGCACTTACCTTGTTCAGTTAGTAAAAGAGGATGACCCAGTAGGAATCGTGCTTTGAACTAACCATTCAAATAACCGTTAAGTTCACATAATAAATATTTCATTTATAAAAACTTTCCAATGAGTTTATGAAGTCTGTGTTCTTACTATTTCTGCATTTTTCTTTCACTAATTCACACACTTCTGCATTTTGTATCATACTGAGTTTAGCATTTAATTTTGTCAAAATTGACAGCCCTGTTGATGGAAATAACACCCGTCTCTTTAATATTAATAACCACTACTTTATTCTTCCTGACCTTATTCATTTACTACTTATTAATGTAACAAAGACATCGATTTCCTTAACGTTTCTTAAATGGTTGTCAGTTGTTTCATTTTGTTCGTTTTTATGCCATTGTCTTTTAATCTGATTTTCTTTTCTAACACATGTGAAGTTTTAGAATAACATATACTTCCTATGTACTGTTTCAGTCATATTCCTCAGAGCTGGCATTTGGTATTTATGTTTTAATAGTAAAATATTCTGGTACTGTATTTGATCTCTTAGAAACACTGTTTGCATGTCATATTTTCCCCAAAGAATTGAGTGCCTTGGATTTCACTGTTATTAATTTTTAATTCTATTCTGCATAACGAGCCTTGACTTCTGTTAATGTTTTAATCTATCTTCCTTCTCAAATATTTAATATGTTCCAGTTCCCATGGTCTCCGTGGCCCCCTTGGCTGCAGGGGTTGCCTGACAACCACTCAGTCTGAGATGTCAGAAAGACCTTTTCAACAGACAGAGAGGTTTAACGAGGCTCTGACCTGATCAACCCATTTCCCCCAACACTTTTTTAAAGAAACAAAGCCCAGGGCCAGAGGGTTAGCTCAGTGGTTCAGGCGCCTGCCTCGCAAGCGCAAGGTCCTGAGTTTGATCCCTGGTAACCACATATAATGCTGGGCGTGGAGACATGCCCACCAACAATCAACCCTGCATACTACAATGCCAGACGTGGTGGCTCACACCTGTAATCCCAGCACTCGGGAGGTAGAGATAGGAGGATTGCTGAGTACGCGGCGGCTTGCCTGGGTACCATAGTGAGCTCAGGGCCAGCCTGAACTACAACGCGAGACCCTTGACTCAAAAAGCAAAAAAAAAAAAAAAAAAAAAAAAAAAAAAAAAAAGAAACAAAGCCCAAAGTTACTCTCATTCCAGTATTTCAGTCTTTTCATTTCCTCATTTCTATACACTTATGTATTTGTCCAGCTGTTTTATTTTTACCGGGGAACTATGTTCTTGCAGTTCACTGTTGACAACCACTCAGTGTTGGCCTCCTGGAAATGTCTCCAGGTTGTTTCGTTCCTATCCATCTCCTCATTCAACCTTGCGTAGTGGTCATTATGGGGTGAGAACTCTTCTGGGCATTGATGATAAAATATTAACTAAAGCAAACTTCCTTTTACCTTAGAGCCGGCATTTAAACAAAAAGACAAAACAATGAACATATAGTATGCTGGCAAGTGTACAGTGCTACAAAGACAGATAAGACAGGGGCTATAGAGAGTACATAGTGATGGGAAGACTCATCCATCTCAGAGCATAGCTTTCAGAAAGGACACATTCCAAGAAAGGCCTGAAGAAAGCAAAATTTTCCACAGCTGCTGATCTGTCTCTTCTAGTATCACACTGTCAGTTGAACTCCCCCTTTTTCCTCCTCTGTTTCACATTCATGCCTCCTTTTATTGCTTCTGTACATTTGGACACTTGCAAGGGTGCCACCTTAAAGCAGTAAAGAAACTTATGAAAAAGTGTTCAACATTTTTTCTCTCTTGTCTCTCAGTCATCCGAGAGATGCAGATGAAAGCAACCCTGGTGGGAATATAGAGTAGTACAACCACTGTGGAAATAAGTGTGGAGATTCCTCAAGAAGCTAGGATTACAGGTGTCATATGACTCTGCTATTTCCCTGCTGGGTATATTGGCGAAAGAATTAAAAGCATCATTCCACAATGACATATGTACCCCTGTTTATAGCAGCACAGTTTGTAATAGTTAAATCTTGGAAACAGCTCAAGTGCCCATCAGCCAGAGACTAGATAAAGACATGGGTTTAATGGAGTATTACTTAGCCATGAAGAATAATAAATTAGAGACATTTATGCTCAACTGGATGCACCTTGTGGAAATACTCATAAGCAAAATAAATAGGACACAGACATATAAATACTGTATCATTTCTCTAGTATGAAAACTGGAGGTGTAAAGGAGGCCCAAAATGTATGAAAGATATTGTAAAATAGGAAGCAAACATTCAAAGGGAAAGTGGAAATGGGGAAGAAGCAAAGAAAGAAAAACATTTGAAGGTAAAAACAACAAAACAAACAAAACTTATGCACATAGGTGAGAGGGAAAAAATAAGAATCAAGATGCATCATGTACAGGTACAAATTCTCAATGATGAATGTGATCATAAGGTATACTTAAAATGTACCAATAAACTCAATAAAGGGTGCCCACACTGCTGATACTGTCCTCTGTATCCTGTCTGTCCTTCAATGCCCATGGTGGCATCTTAGTATCTCTCTGGGACTTACAAGCATGGTGTGTTTTAACAGTATCACATCTAAACATTTACAGTCAGTGTTCTTCAGAAAATTTACTGTTTATTTTAAATAGAAGTTTGATGAGGAAGGGATTATTTAAATAATTGAACCTAACAATGCAAAAATGCCTGTTAATCCAAGAAGGTAGCTCTTGAGGGGAAACCTGAAACTACCTTTAAGTGATCAGAGCAAACTCCCTCAGGAACACGTTCATGAGCCCTCATAGGATGACAGAAAAACACAGCCCCACCTCAAGGGTGTTCCTGTCACATAGGTAAACTGAGTCTAACTGTCAGACACGTCACGAAGATCCAAACTGGAGAACATTTTACAGAACGACTCATCTGTGATCATCAAAAGCATCAGGGTCAGGAATACATATGATTCGGAAAGAAAATAAAAGAGCGTGTATATAGGGGGTGGGGAGGTGTGGGTGGAGAGGGATATGGGTAAAAATGAGAATTAACTTGTGTTGTATATTGGTACAAATTCCCCGATGTTATGTGTAATTGTGAGATGTATATAAATTGTACCAATAAAGAATTTTTTAAAAAAAGACATCAGGGTCATAAAAAGCAGGAGAGTGAAGCACATCAGTTTGAAGGAGAATGAAGACACACGACAGTGTCATGCAGCGCGTGACTCTGCACCTTGTGCAGTTAGTACAGGAGGATGGCCCAGTAGGAATCATGCTTTTAACTATTAATTCAAATCATTAATAGTACAGAGTGCTACTGAGACCACTGGTGAGTATCACATGAGGTGGTTCCAATGCACTGATGCCAATTTGCTCATATGGGTTGCATTGTATAAATGCACCCCGGTGTTAAAGAGTGGCAGGACATCAGGCTGCCAATGATCAATCAGAGCAGAAAAATAAAGGCCTTTGTATTTAGCACAAGTCCAGTTACTTTGTAAGTTTGAGATTGCTTCAAGCATTGTGGCCAAACCTTTCTCCAGGTGCTTTCACTTCTCTCTCTCCTGGCGGAGGAATAGATGCAATGGCCCTTTAAGAAACCAGAGCGAGGCACAGACACAGGTGATGCAGATGACGCTGATGGCGCAACCAATCATACATTGCTAAATGCTACTTCCGCGCTTGCGCCTAATCACACCCCGCCACACTGCTCCCGCCCTCTCATCCAATCACATCCCAAGCCACCCTATATAAATGCCTATAACTTCCATAATAAACAGGAGAAGTTACTCAACCTACATGGAATCTCGGAGTTGTAATTCTGCGTCCCTGCTCACCCTCCCCAACAGAGACGGCACAGTAACCGGCCCAGGCCAGATGACAGAGCATATCTAAAAAATTAAAGTAAAAAATAAAGCCTGAATAAATCATTCTGCTTTTCAAAATGTACTGATTGTTTCAAAGCATACTTTTTCCTGGAGTTTAGTGTGTATCTCCTGTTCTCAGCCATCTTCTCTGAATTATCTGTGTATTCCTTCCTATGGATTATTCTGAATTTTTCAATCCTCCTGAAAATTGGAGTAAAATGTCTTGTCAGACTAACCCCTCAGACCAAGTTCTATTAATGATTTTTTTTTAAATCTAAGACCAAAAAAGGGGGGAGAGGTTCTGACTACCAAAGGAAAAAAAAAAGCCCCCAGTTTTCAACACAAAAGATTCTGGAGCTCATTTATGAAAGGCTGCTGAAAAGTTATTTGAAAAAGAAATTAGTAATTATCTTTTCCTTAATGAACACTTTCTACTGACATTCTCCTTCCTCTGAAAAACACACTGACAACAATATTCCACTTGTCACCATGGTTAGAAATCCCAAAAGACGTGCAGCTAGACATCTTGATTATGATAGCAAGGCCATCGAGTCAAATCTGACTGTGTTTATACTAAAATAAATGAGTTCATTTTACTGGTAGGTACCTGAAAATCTTCCGCATAAAGTTCAGTTTACTCGCTTTGCAAAACAATATTAAATAATAGAAATAAAATGGTAAAAGCTAGTTTATGTAAACCTTTTCTCACACACAAGTCCTGCCATAATATCCCACATGCTTTGCCTGCTCACGCTGATTGACAATCCCAGACACACACATGAAAAATGTTCTTCCACTGTTTCAGCCAAGTGTATATCATACACAGTTCACGCTTGTATAAATCTAAGAGTCGTTAGAAAGGTATTGTGAGTTTGCACACCTCTCGTGCAGCAAGGTCGGGCTGGTGGCTCACGGGCAGGTGAGTAGCACCCCTCCCCTCATCCATTACTCCATCGTCCTTTGCTCCCCCACTTGTGTCAGCCTTGATACAGTCAGAGCCAAGCTTTGTGACACTTTAAGAAGTTGATGGCTCTTCTTCCGCGGGCTCAAGGCACATTTGAAGGAGGAGAATTATATTTTCTCAGTATTAAACACAAAAGCAAACCAAAAAATGAGAGGCAGCCTTCTGACTCCTCATGGTTTGAACTGCATGACTGCTGTCAGTTTTGGAGAAGAATGAACTTATTCCACCTCATACAGGTAATAAAAGAAAATAACCTAAACATTCAAAAGTGGCTCTTATCCCTAGATTATCAATTACCTAAAATTAAAATGTAATACACTGGGCCGGAGGGTTAGCTCAGTGGTTCCGGCACCTGCCTCGCAAGCGCAAGGACCTGAGTTTGATGCCCGGTAACCACATATAATGCTGGGCGTGGAGACACGCCCACCAACAATCAACACCGCATACTACAATGCCGGACGTGGTGGCTCACGCCTGTAATCCCAGCACTCGGGAGGCAGAGACAGGAGGATTGCTGAGTTTGCGGCAGCTTGCCTGGGCACCATAGTGAGCTCAGGCCCAGCCTGAACTACAAAGTGAGACCCTGTCTCCAAAAAGCAAAAAAAAAAAAAAATGTAATACACTAAGTTTGTTTTAACCTCAAATCTACCACCATCCTGATCTACTCATTCCACATCCACTGGACTCATCCAATCTGATGTCTCTTCGAGAGTGGCAGCTTGTGCTTCTGTTCTTTTGAAAGAACCACAAGGCCATCTGCCATCTCTCTTCATGCACTGAGACCTATGACCTCACAGCAGCCACACCAAGTGACATAGCACACACTTGCCTGAACAGAGAGCTCTTGTCACACTTGCAACCGACAGAGGACACAGAAATGACACAGTGAGTTCTCCTCGAGGAAACCACCAAGGCACCAGGTGATCCCTTTCACTGTCTCTATTTCTCTCTCTCCAGAAGACATCTGCACTTAGAACCAAGCCATTGTGCTGTGAGAAAGCCCAGCGAAGGGCAGCCCATAGAAAGCCCAGCTGCCCTGTGGCCTGGGATAACACTAGGGACAGGAGACATGCCGGGGGTGAGTACATGGAAGTGAGAGAAGCTGCAAAAGGGCAGTGAGAGACTCTTCCCAGTGAAAACCACTCAGCAGGGACAAGAATGTGTATGCTGAGATGTGGAGGTTAAAGAGGCATCAGTGGAGGGAGTTAGGAGAGGTGGAACAGACAGTGGCAGCCCGCCTCATCCCAGACATCAAACCCAGCACCTCTCATTAGTGTCCTCTCCGTGTCTTATCTGAGGCCGGAAGTACCATGACTAGGTGTGTGAAAATATCATTTGTTCCACAAACAAGTGCTCTCTGCCAGGAACCTCGACACACATGGCATGGCGACGGTCACCACTTCCAGAGTTCTTCGTGTGGACACAGAGCAAGACTATTTCATCCAACAATTTGTCTTTATTGTCAGCACCCACAGAGTGCAGCAAGCAAAGGTGATGCTCGAGTTCGGGGGGCAATAACTCAAAAAAAGAGGAAGGCAGTGCCAGGTGTGGTGGCTCACGCCTGTAATCCCAGCACTTGGGAGGCAGAGACAGGAGGATTGCTGAGTTTGAGGCTTGCCTGGACTACATAAGTGAGCTCAGAGCCAGCCTGAACTACAAAGCGAGACCCTGTCTCAAAAAAAAAAAAAAAAAGGAGGAAGACAAGTTTATGATGAGAAGTAAAAGTGGCAGCCTTAAATGTGAGGTACACAGAAGGAACGATTGAATATACAATGTGTTTACATTTTAAAAATGTATTACACTAAAAGAGGCATTCCATTAATCCACCTCAGAGTGCTGTTCTTTACTTCCAACATCTTTTTTTTTTTTTTTTTTTTTTTTTGCTTTTTTGAGACAGGGTCTCGCTTTGTAGTTCAGGCTGGCCCTGAGCTCACTATGGTGCCCAGGCAAGCCGCCGCGAACTCAGCAATCCTCCTGTCTCTGCCTCCCGAGTGCTGGGATTACAGGCATGAGCCACCACACCCAGCATTATATGTGGGAACCGGGGATCGAACTCAGGTCCTTACGCTTGCGAGGCAGGCGCCGGAACCACTGAGCTAACC
>PVIC010056344.1:0-10956 GCA_004025085.1 Thryonomys swinderianus
GCCCTAGTATTGAATCTTTGACAGGAACCAAAAACATGGCACTGGAAGGAAGATAGCTTCCTTAATAAATGGTGTTAGGAAAAGCACCAGATATCTACACATAGGAGATTTAGACCCATATATCTCATGCACTAAACCCAAACTAAAATGGATCTAAATGTTAAAATAGAATAAGTGTTTTTTATTATGAAATTAAGTCTATTTCCTGGAACATAAAATTGATAAAAGTCTTGAAGATATAGGCCTAAGCTAGGACTTTATGAATGGAACTCCAGTGGCACTAGAAATAATACTGAGAATCAAAAAGTGGGATTATATCCAATTAAAAAACATCTGTAAAGCAGAAGAAACATAGAAAAGCATCATCTACAGATGGAAAAAAATTGCCAGCCTACTTCCTTAGACAGAGGATGAACATCTAGCATATGTAGAGACCTAAAAACCAAAACAAAGCAAAACAGGAAACTGAAGTAAATAGACTTCTCAGAAGTACAAGTGATGAATAAATATTGTAAATGAAAAAATGTCCAGAAGTTCTAGTCATTAGAGAAATGTAAATTAAGACAACACTGGGATTCTGTATTGCTCCAGAAAAAGGACTATTATCAAGAAATCAAATTACCGGTCCTGGTAGCATGTAGGGAAAAAAGGACCCTTGTAAATTGTTGGTGGGAGTGTTCACTTGTACAACAACTATGGAAATTAGTGTGGAGTTTCCTCAAAGAACAAAAACCAGAAATTCTATTTCATCTAGTTATTCTTATTCTAGGTATGTTCCCAAAAGAGTCAAAGTCATCACATTACAATGACATACATACCCATGTTTATAGCAGCACAATTTTAATAACTAAATTTTGGAAATGACCTATAAGCTCATCAACAGATGAACAGATAAAGAAAATGTGGTATTTATGGAGTACTACTGTGCCATAAAGAAAGATAAGTTTGAGGCATTTGTAGATAAATGGGTGTACCTTGAGAACATAATGTTGGGTCAAATAAATCAGACAAACTTAAATATCACATGGTTTCTCTTACCTGAGAAACTCCCCCCACACACATATGTGCATATGTAGAAGTAAAATAGAAGGAATTAATTATTTTATTTAAAAACTTTCCAGAATTTCAAGAAAATAAACTCACACAAAGAATATTGAAGTTAACTCTTTTATGTTATTTTAAATTTTAATTTACTCCTATGACATATTCATTTCTAGAGAGGGAAACAAAACCTTAGGAAAGGTAAAGAACAATAACAATAGCAAATGGACCACAAAAACCTCATTCCCATGGTAGGACATAGGAGTACACACCTGTAATCCCAGAACTTGGAAGGCTGAGGCAGGAGGATTGCCATGAGTTTGAAGCCAGCCTAAGATACATGGTGAGATCCTGTCTGAAAAAATAAAAGAAAAGGGAAAAGAGCCAGGCATGGTGGCTCACCCCTGTAATCCCAGCACTCAGGAAGCAGAGGCAGGAGAATTGCTATGAGTTTGAGGCTTGCCTAGGGTACATAGTGAGCTCGGGGCCAGCCTGAACTACAAAGTGAGACCTTGTATCAAAAAAAAAAAAAAGAAAAAGAAACTGGAACTTCTTTCTGCTGATTAATAGAATTGCCATGGGACAACTCTAGTTTTTATTTGTTTATTTTTGGCACCAGGGATCAAACTTGGGACCCTCTGCTTACAAGGCAGGTGCCAGAACCACTGAGCTAAATCCCTAGTCTGACATTTAGTTTTTGAATACAACATACAGGAAAGAAATTAGGACAGGATAATTAATGTTTTCTGGGTAATTAATGATGATACATACACTGGTTATACAGTGTTCAACTTATTGCTTTCACTTGTCTGTAAAAATAAAAGCTGCTAGGGGCCGGAGATTTAGCTCAGTGGTTCCGGCGCCTGCCTTGCAAGCGCAAGGTCCTGAGTTCCATCCTGGTAACCACATAGAATGCTGGGCGTGGTGACTCACGCCCACCAGCCATCAATACCACATACCGTAGTGCCAGGCGTGGTGGCTCACGCCTGTAATCCCAGCACTCAGGAGGCAGAGACAGGAGGATTGCTGAGTTCACGGCGGCTTGCCTGGGCACCATAGTGAGCTCAGGGCCAGCCTGAACTGCAAAGCGAGACCCTGTCTCAAAAAAAAAAAAAAAAAAAAAGCTGCTAATTAAACTATAAATTGTGAAAGAAGACTCTATCAGACTTGTTTTATTTAATTACATTATGTATTAAATTTAAAACTGTACCTGTTCTGCCAATAGTCTAAGATAAATGTGAGTTCCTTTCAGTGTAATTGTTGTTAGTTTTGTCTGTATTAAGAGAAAAACTTTTACCTAGGTCTCATCAGAATGTTTCGATTAGATAGTAATGGTGTACAGGAGTGCCTATGTGTGTGTGTGGTGAATGTGTATAGAAAGGGCAAATTTAAATAACTGAATTTTATGTCTGTTTTGACCATTGCCCTTCCCAGGCATTTCCTTATATGCAAGTCACCTATTAAAGAGAGTTAATTGTGATTTAGAGAATTCTTTTTTTTTTTGAGACAAGGTCTTGCTTTGTAGTTCAGGCTGGCCCTGCACTCACTATGTAGCCCAGGCAAGCCTCGAACTCAGCAATCCTCCTGCCTCTGCCTCCTGAGTGCTAGGATTACAGGTATGAGCCACCATGCCCAGCACTGTGGTATGTGGTATTGATTGTTGGCAGGCGTGAGTCACCATGCCCTGTATTGTATGTGGTTACTGGGATCAAACCAGGGACCATGTGCTTGCTAGGCAGGCACCAGAACCAGTGAGATAAATCTCCGGCCCAATTTAGAGAATTTTTAAGTTATAAGGTGGTTGTCATTTTTTAGAGTAACACTGATCCTAGAGATGTAAGAAGAAAAAGAGCCAGTATCATTTCTGCTTTTCAAGGGAAAATGAAATGAAATGGTTCTACCATCAAGCTTTGAATTGCCATGGCTTTGGGAGAGGAGGCATAGTCATGACCCTTATGCAGAAGACACTGTTTCCTTTCAGATGGGATCTTGCTAAGTTACCAAATTGCCTACTGGAAACTGTGTCTCTCCCAGAGTGCTGGGATTATAGACATGTGGCACCAAGCCTGGATTTCAGTGTTTTATTTTTTTAATGATAAAAATTTGTGTAATTTCTCTTCTAAAAAGGATCTTTCAGTGAGAGAGGCTGAATAAAACATTTTTTAATATTCTTGGTTGTTGTCACAGAGTAACCAAGAAATTTTTTTTTTAATGGTATTGGGGATTGAACTCAGGGATCCTCTCCCCCTGAGCTATTTCTTTAGTTCTTTTTGTTTTTTATTTTATTTTTTTACTTTGGCATAGGGTCTTACTGATGTGCCCAAGCTTTAAATTTGTGATGCTCATGACTAGCTGGAATTATAGGCCTGTGCCCTTGCATTTGGGGCCAAAAGACACATTACCAACACAACACAAAAACTTGATATTTCTTTGCAATGCTAAAGGGGTTATTAGCTCTACCAGTACTACTTTGGCATCAAATGCTTTCACAAAAGATCAACTCACTTAAACCATTAGCATTTCATGGTTTAGAACAATCCAAACATAGACATCATCTCTTTTTTTATTTCCAAAATTTTCCCTGTGATCAAATAGCCTTGATGACCGACCTAGGTACTCTGATCACCCAGTGATGGTGAGCCAACTAAAGAACAGACATGATATCACCTTTGCTTTAGAGAACAACACCCCCATCCCATCAAATCAAATATTCTGGCCAAGGAAGACTTATAAATATTCCTTAAAAAGCAGCTCTTTTCAGCTTTGGAATGTGCATAATAATATATATTATGATTTTGCCCCAAGAGGCAGATGCCTATATCTCTCTTTATTCCTTCTTTGCCCATTACATATTTTGACTCTTGCACACTAAATCAAGTACTAAAACATCACAATTTGCCATGAGAAGGCAGATATTTATTTTCCGGTGGAAATCAGGACAGGGACAAGCACTGAGAGTCTCCGCGCCCTCCCAAGCATCTGTTGCAGCTGGTCCCAGGCAGACTCCACATTCATGCAAGTGCTGGCGTATATGTGTGGGACAGAAAATGCTTTATTGCTGTCGTTTAAAGTGACATTTTGTGTATGTAGCAGGAAACATCATCTGCATATTTCACATGGGAATGGAATTCATCTTTTTGAAAAGAATTTGGGTAATATCTCCTCCTGCATTTCTTGTCTGTTTCCCTCCTTTCATCTATTTTAATTTTAGGTATCTCATTTTATTTAAATCATGATAGAATAACAGAGTGGTTCCAAATCCTATAATTTAGATTCCTGGGTGAAAATTTTAGGTCTGTCATATTAACCCTAACGTTAAATTCTTGCTTTGATTGTCAACAGTAGTTCTACTATACTTTAAACTACATTCAGTTTGATATGACAAAGGCTGGTGGAAGACATAGGTAGTGTGAATGTGATCTTTCAACATGGAGAGTGAACCTAGGGTCTCGTGCTTGTTAGGCAAGTGCTGTATCACACTGAGCTACATCCCTAACTCTTGATTAAAATTTCATTTTGAGGGGCTGGAGGGTTAGCTCAGTGGTTCCGGCGCCGGCTTCACAAGCGCAAGGACCTCAGTTCGATCCCTGGTAACCATATATAATGCTGGGTGTGGAGACACGCCCACCAATAATCAACACCGCATACCACAATGCCTGACGTGGTGGCTCACGCCTGTCATTCCAGCACTCGGGAGGCAGAGACAGGAGGATTGCTGAGTTTGCGGCGGCTTGCCTGGGCACCATAGTGAGCTCAGGGCCAGCCTGAACTACAAAGCGAGACCCTGTCTCCAAAAAGCAAAAAAAAAAAAAAAAAAAAAAAAAATTCATTTCGAGGTAGGGTCTCTGATTTTCCAGTCTGGGGTACAATGGCACATGCCTGTAGTCCAGCACTTGTGAGGCTGAAGCAGGAACTTCATCATGAATTGGGGGCCAATTGGGCTACATAGTGAGACCTTGTCTCTAAAAAAACAAAACAAAACAAAATTACTCAGCCTGGACCCAAACTTGTGACTTTCCTGTCTCAGCCTTCTGAGTACCTAGGAATGAAATTGTTTGCTACCACATCTGGCTCTAGTCTCTTCATTCTTTTTTTAAAATGGTCATTAATTTATTGATTTATACTAAGAAAGTGGCAGAGTGCAAAGATTTCTGTACTTCTGTTATGTTGGGTTCTATCATAAAATGTAACTGTAGAATTATTTTTAAATGTAATGTATAGAACACAATCAATTTGTAGCAAACCCAAGGAAATTCATTATAAATTACCCAAAATTGATAAATAAATCACTCCTAACTTGCATTTTAAATAAGTTTGTATCATACAAATAAATTTCAAGTATGAAAAGTGCATTATTGAAAAGCAGAGATCTCCAGAAGTGTTGCCTTTCTTACCGCATACATTGTGGAAACCTTTAGGCTGAAGTACAGAGATGCATCTGCTTATGTGCAAGAAAAGAGATTCTGTATTAATCCTGGATTAATGCTGGATTTGTCCATCAACTTCAGGAATATGACACCATCTACTTAGCAAAATTAACAATACAGATGATGTCACCACTCCAAATAGAAAGGTCCTTATCTGTTCATTCTGGTACCACAGGCAATTTGAAGAGAACACACGAAGAAGAAGACAATTTTGGAAACATGCAAGTAGCAACTGCACAAATAGCTGACTTAAGAGTAACAATACAGAGGGTGAGAATTTCTGTTTCAAAGAGAAAATACTAAAGATGATAATAATGTAAAGTGGTGAAAACACAAGTAGTTTCCTTTCAGTTACATGGTGTTTCCAGACTTGTTTCTCGGCAACCTGTTCAGCAACATTTTCAGAAGCTGTTGGACTTCTGCTACAGATGGCACTGATGGCTTTATTTTTTTTTAACTTTACAGTTTTATTATAAACTAAGAATTTTGGACTTGCAAAGAGTTATTATTGCAAAGAGTTATTATTTCTTTGTGCAGAGTTATTATTTCCAACAACTTTTCTTCCAGTTTGTAAGCTCCCATCAATAAATTCCTTAGTCAGAGGAAAAAAAACGTATTATATTTTCCACTGGTTTATCTACAATATCCAAGACTAAATATCTGAACAGTTGTTGAAAATTTGGTTTAATAAAATTTGCTTCAATATTTTGTATATGCAGATTATATGAGTTATTCCATGTGTCTGTAATATAGGTAGCTTGCTTTTCACAGCAGAAGAATATGGGCCTAAGAACAATCCAGGTAAAATTCCTGCGTCTCTCGTCTCATCGGGCCAGTCCAGTCTTTGGCGTCATCCTTGCACTGTGGGAGCGAGGGGAACTCCATTTTCACGTCCTCCGTGGCCTGGCTGCCAGCAGGCGGGGTGGGCGCGGGGGAGCTCCCGCCCCGCCCCCCGACTACCCCACTCTCCCTGGCTGGAGGAAGGAGGCCGGGCGGGGCAGAGAGCTCCCAACTAACGCCCGGGGGCCAGGACGCCCCAGTGACTCTGGGGGCGGCAACGGGGAAGAGGAAGGCTGGGCGGCTGGCACCCCTCACCTCCTTCCTGCCCCTGCCCCCTCCCCCGTTCCACGCCCCTCTCTTTATTCTTTTTTTTTTTGGAGACAGTGTCTCACTTGGTAGTTCAGGCTGGCCCTGAGCTCACTATGTAGCCCAGGCAAGCCTCGAACTCAGCAAGCCTCCTGCCTCTGCCTCCCGAGTGCTGGGATGACAGGCGTGAGCCAACACACCTGGCATTTGTGGTATGTGGTACTGATTGGCCGTGGGCGTGAGTCACCACTCCCGGTATAGTTGTATGTGGTTACCGGGGATCGAAACAGAGACTTTGTGCTTGCTAGGCAGGCGCTAGAACCACTGGACTAAATCTCTGGCCCAGTCTCTTTATTCTTCATACTCTGTTAGTCTCACTGTTTCCCAATGCATCTGTTCTGGTATCGTGTGTGGAGAAAACAGAAGGTCTTTGGTAAGAAGAGGTGGGAGCAAAACAGGAACTTTTGTTTGCTGGCAGAAGCTAGGAAGATGTGATATCATACACTGCGCTGGGTAATTTTAAGCGCTCCCAGATCCCGAGGTCTTTAACTGGTTTAGTACTTCTATTGTAAGTATGCACTGATTATCTCTGAGCACTCTGACTTCAGTCTTTACCAGAAATGCAGTGTCTGAGCATAGATAGCTCTGAAACTCAGCGCGGGACCTCTGGCTCCTTAATCCCCTGCTTCCAGCAAGCCACGGTTCTGCCCTTCTCCTCATGATGGATGGTGGTGTCTTTTCCATTAAGCAGGGATTTGGCTTAGAAATGGCAACTAAGATCTCAGTTCCTGCATTTTCTTTGGCTTCTCCCCTTCAACTGCCCTCTAGCATAGTCACCCTGAATCATGCTGCTTATGAAAAGAATTCAGGTGCTGAGCTGTCTAATGAGGCATAGGAGCAAAATCCACACACATTGCCATGCAGGAAATTCTAGTAATAGTCTTCTCTCACTTTCTGAGACAGACCTTGAACTGGTTTCCTATGTGAGCTGAGAAAGTAACAAAGTCTGTAGAGCAGGGATGTAGCTCAGTGGCGCTGCACCTGCCTTGGCAAGACATACCCCTGAGTTTGATCTCTGGTCCTGCAAAAACAAAGCCTTTGTAGCTCCAGTTTCTTAGGCGTTAGATGATTGTACTACCTATCCATACTCTCCTGAAAGGTTGTGTAGTAAAAAAATGAAAAAAAAATGATTTAATAGACTTCTGTTGCATGTCTGTTACACATCACATATTAAGATCATCTGCATGTTGATCTCAGAAACTGTAAATAGCTATAAACCTTAGCTAGTGCTTTATTAAATTTTCTGCCTTTTTGAGCAATCAGTAAAATATGGAGATGTAACATCCATATTTTGGTGTAGAATTTGAGTCTAAATGCAAAGAGAAGTGTGGGTAAACATAAGAGAAAAAGCACACCCATGCCTGTTTTCCTATGTGATCTGTGTTCCTATGTGCCCTGCTGAGCGTCCAGCGGGACCCCTGTCCCTCTCTGTGCTAATACAGCCAGACCTCCTGGTTGCAACAAATTGCTGATGCTATAAATTCCAGGCTACAAAACCCCCACATTTTCATTATAATGAGTTTGGGGCCTATTACTGGAAATAATTTAAAATTGTTTGAATTCATGGCTCAAGAGTGATGCTTCTGCTTTTCATTAAATGTTACTGAACAGGTGCTGAGCTCTGCAGAGTTTTTAATGCCTTCCAGTCTCGGCTAACTCATATTGAAAAGTGAAATATTTGAATTTCTCCCAAATTTCAATAGTCCCATTAGTGGGAGAGTTCAAATGAGCACACATTTTCAAACCTCTGTTTTGCATCATTTGATTTAAATCTGAAGGACAACAGACTCCTGGTGGAATATTGAGTAGAGATAAACGATAGGAAAATATTACGAATTTGTCTTTATTACATATGTGGTTGAATAAGTATTCTGGAGGCACCATGTCTTCTTTTTCATAACCACACCAGGAAGGGGCTGAAAAGGAGAAAGTTTGAAGTCAATAAATTTGTGTCTGGGAGACAGAGGTAATTACAAGACAAATGACTCGCACATCCGGTAGATTCATGGAAGGTCAAACTAAATATTTCAAGCTGTTATTTGGTCTGTTTACTCATGTTTATATGAGGTTAACGACTTCCACAAGAGCCTTTCAGGCTGTTGTTCCCAGGTATCCTCTATTTAAATGTTGGGCTCATTTGAATTACTTTATGAGGAATATTTAGAAAGGAGACAGACAGAGGAAGATCAATCATGACCACTGTGGGCTTCTTACAATCTGGGGAGAATTCTTGTTTCTTTTTTGTTCACTGAAGCTATGGTGTAAAGTGGAGAAATCAGATTGGTAAAAGTGGTGTGTGTGTTTGTGGTTTCTACAGATACTTGCAGACTGACTAGAAAATTTATAGTAATGAGGACAGGAGTCATTGAAATATGTATCTCTTGATTTTGGAGACAGTGTTTATTCTTGAAACTGTGCTGTGATTGAACCCAGAAATATAGTGCTGTAGGGACAACAGCAGTTGTTGCGAGACAACTCCAGTCCCTATTTGAGAATTTTAATGAAACTGTATGTGTTCATCACAGGGTGTAGATGGTATTTGAGGTGATAATTACTTTGTGAATGCATATGAGAATGTCATTTCCTTGGAGATGCCTGTTAGAGCATGTATTCTGGAATGCCATGATTTCTGTGACATATTTGGAAATGTATCTGCAAAAACTACATAGAAGAAACAGATAAAGGAAATATGGTACGTTGTTAAAATGTTGTTGAATTTGGACTTGGTGTGGTAGCATGCTCCTGTGATCCCAAGACTGGGTAAGACTGAGGCTAGAAGATTGCAAGTTTGAGCCTTGCCTAAGTAACTTGATGCCTTATAAGACCCTATCTCAAGAATAAAAAATAAAAGAAGACTGGACATGTAGCTCACATGAAGGACTTGGTTTCAACCCTAATAATGAAAAAAGTTGAAATGAGAATTTGTTCATCATAAATTACTGAGACTTAACTGACAAAGTTGGAAGATACCTGCTAAATATGTCATGTATTGTATTAGTATTCTTTTTTTTTTGCTTTTGAGACAGGGTCTCGCTTTGTAGTTCGGGCTGGCCCTGAGCTCACTATGGTGCCCAGGCAAGCCACCGTGAACTCAGCAATCCTCCTGTCTCTGCCTCCCGAGTGCTGGGATTACAGGCGTGAGCCACCACGTCCAGCATTGTGGTATGCGGTGTTGATTGCTGGTGGGTGTGAGTCTCCACGCCCAGCATTGTATGTGGTTACCGGGGATTGAACTCAGGACCTTGTGCTTGCGAGGCAGGCGCTGGAACCACTGAGCTAACCCTCCGGCCCTGTGTATTAGTATTCTTATAAAATAAAGTAGTGTTAGGATTCAGTAAGGAAAAAAATGAACACTGCAATAAAAAATAGCCAAAGGAAAATAGGCCAAGCCACACACACACACACACACACACACACACACACACACACACACAAAAAGACAGAAAAGAGCAATTATCATAACAAAATCTGTATTTTTTACATAATTCTTTTAAAATTTTTCTACCAATAAGGATAGAATTTAAAATTAAAACATAATGAGGTAGTAATTCTTCGGCATTATTTGAGTATTTTTTTCTCTCTTTATATTTTATTTGGGCAGAAATCCTATGATATGAAGCCTATGATTATCTTCATTTTCTAGGAGGGGAAACAAATCACAGAGGTTACACATCTTTCTGAGACTACAGTGTGGAAACATTAGTATTAGAGGAAGAATTTGCACTACGGTTATGTCTTTCTCTAGCCTCTTCACAGTGTGCTGCATGATGTCCTCTCTGGATCAGGGTGAACATCCATAGCTGATAAGTTAATAGAAACCAGCTTGTCTTCCTTTCTGGAGGACAGTTTGGCAATATATATGGAGCATATACCTTAAATATGGACAGAATTTTGACCCAGTACTACTAATTCTAGGAATTCTCTTCTCTTCCTCTTCTTTTCTTTTTCCTCCTCTTCCTCTTCTTTCTTCTCTGTTTTCTTTTTGGGAACAAGATCTTGCTGTGTAGTTCAAGGGATGTAACCTTGAATTCACTATGTAGTCAAGGCTGGGCTCAAATTAATGAGAATCACCTTGCCTCAAGCCTCCCAAGTGCTGGGTTACAAGTGTGTGCCACCACATCTGGTTTCACATTATAGAGATTCTGCTAAAGAAATAAGACAAAGGGCCGGAGGGTTAGCTTAGTGGTTCCGGCGCCTGCCTCGCAAGTGCAAGGTCCTGAGTTCGATCCCCGGTCACCACATACAATGTTGGTCGTGGAGACTCACGCCCACCAGCCATCAATACCACATACCACAGTGCCGGGTGTGGTGGCTCACGCCTGTAATCCCGGCACTCGGGAGG